>MU224008.1:0-27008 GCA_018584345.1 Thuja plicata
TAATTACATAGTTTTTCATAATTTCCCTCCAAAACCAAACTAACCGTTGGAATTTGAAAATTTAAACTAAAACTCTTTATTAAATATCTAAATCTAATCCCCCTTTATTTATAATGGATCCAACATGAATCAAATGCCTTAATCAAAGGACTTATGTACTCCTAGGACACCTACCAATCCTAGATCTATGAAATTCATAATTTGGTCCTACAGTCCTATTAGGACCATTAGGACATTTTACAATTTTGTTCACATTATTACAATCAAATGCCATTATAGGCCTTAAAACATTATAATTGAGTCCCTTGGACCCCTGAGAGATCCCACCATGCATCCTTGGTGTCATTATGGTCTTCATGTCTTTGGGTGCTCCTGCACCAAATAACATTCTCATTTGTTTCTTGTACTTGGGTTACAAACAAAATAAAAAAATCTCTGAATAGCTCATCTTAACCTAGGAAAAAACCAAATTGCATAATTAACCACAAAGAGACTAAATTGAGAGAGAGTTTGGGATTCTAAAGGTTGTAGTTGTTGAGATTTTTGACCTTGCAATGACCCTTCTCCAACTTCTAAAAGTTGGGCTTGTTGACCTTGTGATGAGCCTTCTCCAGCTTCATAAGGTTGTGCTTCTTGAGAATTTCCTGTGCCAAAGATATAATTATTTTAAATAAAAGTCCTGGAGTCAAATTTCCTATGTCTTATTGTGTCTAATTAGGGGACTAATAGGTCTAATTGTGTCTAATTAGGTCCTAAAGGGTCCAATTAGATGCAATTAGGTCCTAATACCTTCTAATTGGATATAATTATGTCAGCTAAAGGGTTTAATTGGATCTAATTAGGTCCTAATACCCTCCAATTGGATCTAATTAGGTCCTAATGGGTCTAATTAGATCTAATTAGGTCCTAAAGGGTCTAATTAGATCTAATTAGTTCCTAATACCTTCTAATTTGATATAATTAGGTCCTAAAGGGTCTAATTGCATGTAATTAGGTCCTAATGGGTCTAATTAGCTCCTAATGCACCTTATTGGAACTAATTAGGTCCTAGAGGGTCTAATTGGTCCTGGTGGGTGTAATTAGGTCCTAATGGGTCTAATTGGGTCTAATTAGGTCCTAAAGGATCTAATTAGCTCCTAACATGGGTCTAATTGGAACTAATTAGGTCCTAAAGGGTCTGATTGGATCTAATTAGGTTGTAATACCTTCTAATTGGATATGATTATGTCCTAATGGGTCTAATTGGATCTAATTAGGTCCTAAAGGGTCTAATTGGATCTAATTAGGTCCTAATGGGTCTAATTGGATCTAATTAGGTCCTAATGGGTCGAATTGGATTCAATTAGGTCCTAAAGGGTCTAATTAGCTCCTAATGGGTCTAATTCTAACTAATTAGGTCTTAAAGGGTCTAATTGGATCTAATTAGAGCCTAATACCTTCTAATTGGATATAATTATGTCCTTAAGGGTCTTAATGGGTCTAATTAGATCTCATTAGGTCATAAAGGGTCTAATTAGCTCCTAATGGGTCTAACTGGAACTAATTAGGTCCTAAAGGGTCTAATTGGATCTAATTAGGTCCTAATACATTCTAATTAGATATAATTATGTCCTAATGGGTCTAATTGGATCTAATTAGGTCATAAAGGGTCTAATTGGGTCTAATTGGATCTAATTATGTTCTAAAGGGTCTAATAGGATCTAATTAGGTCCTAAAGGGTCTAATTGGATCTAATTAGGTCCTAAAGGGTCTAATTAGATCTAATTAGGTCATAATACCTTCTAATTGGATCTAATTAGGTCCTAAAGTGTCTAATTGGATCCTAATGGGTCTAATTGGAATTAATTAGTTCCTAAAGGGTCTAATTGCATCTAATTAAGTCCTAATACCTTCTAATTGGATATAATTATGTCCTGAAGGGTATAATTGGATCTAATTAGGTCATAATACCTTCTAATTGGATCTCATTAGGTCCTAATTGGTCTAATTGGAACTAATTAGGTGCTAAAAGTTCTAATTGGATCTAAGTAGGTCCTAATACCTTCTAATTGGATCTAATTAGGTCCTAATGGGTCTACTTGGATCTAATTAGGTCTTAAAGGGTCTAACTAGCTCATAATGGGTCTAATTGGAACTAATTAGGTCCTATAGAGTCTAATTGGATCTAATCAGGTCCTAATACCTTCTAGTTGGATATAATTATGTCCTAAAGGTTCTAATTGGATCTAATTAGGTCCATACCTTCTAATTGGATCTAATTGTATCTAACAAGGTTGTAAAGGGTCTAATTGGATATAATTAGGTCCTAATACCTTCTAATTGGATATAACTATGTCTTAAAGGGTATAATTGGATCTAATTAGGTCCAAATACCTTCTAATTGGATCTAATTAGGTCCTAATGGGTCTAATTGGAACTAATTAGTTTCTAAAGGGTCTAATTAGATCTAATTAGGTCCCAATATCTTCTAATTGGATCTAATTAGGCCCTAGTGGGTCTACTTGGATCTAATTAGTTCCCAAAGGGTTTAATTAGCTTCTACTTGGTCAAGTTGGAACTAATTAGGTCCTAAAGGGTCTAATTGGATCTAATTAGGTCCTAATACCTTCTAATTGGATATAATTATGTCCTAAAGGGTCTAATTGGATCTAATTAGGTCCTAATACCTTCCAATTGGATCTAATTAGGTCATAATGCCTTCTAAATGGATCTAATTGCGTCCTAAAGGGTATAATTGGGTCTAATTAGATCTAATTATGTCCTAAAGGGTCTAATTGGATCTAATTAGGTCCTAATACCTTCTAATTGGATCTAATTAGGTCCTAAAGGGTCTAATTGGATCCTAATGGGTTTAATTGGAACTAATTAGGTCCTAAAGGGTCTAATTTGGATCTAATTTGGATCTAATTAGGACCTAATACCTTCTAATTGGATATAATTATGTCCTAATGGGTCTAATTGGAACTAATTATGTCTTAAAGGGTTGCTGGTAAACAAATTGTTCTTTTTCACTTTAACTCTAAAATACCTAATTATTAAAGAAATGATTAAAAACAACAGTTGGGAAATGTAACAGAATTTAACTGATTTCCCTCTAAGTTTGAAGGTACAGCTCCCTTAAGTGATTAATCTTCAATGAATTTTGTTCTTTCCTTATTTCATGGGTGTTTGTTCTTAACTCGAGAACAGAAGAGGTAATCTGAACTAGGCCTAGACGGGAACTAGTTCAGGCTAATACGTCCAACTTTCTATCTAGCCAAATTTCAAGACTTTATAAATCATATAAGATCCTAAAATTGGTAATGCATTGACTGATAATGAAGATGAAAACACTAAACTAAATGATCAATGATAACATAATAAAAATGAATCGATCTACTTCATAAGAACATTTCTCATAATCTATGGGTGACACCCAGATTTCCCCTCAATTAATTATATCAAATAATAATATAGAAACTTGGTTTAATCTTGAACTATAAATCCAATCTAAGAAACATTCAAATTGACAGAAAGATAAATACAGTGGAACAGTTAAAACATTGGCATTCAGATATAAATGAATTTGACTCAGCATAAATGAAGTTCTTCACACCAAAATTTAGCCAACAGGTTTGTATTGATTTTCAAAATAGTACATATAGATCTTCAGAGTTTGACCACTACAAAAAGGGGTAACTGAAATGGTTCAACTTCCCTAACCATAAATGATAAAAAAATGTTTATCCGTTACAAGCTCTAACAAAATTTAGTATAAGAGGGAATATATTTATGCCTCTGTTTACTTCCCCTTATCTATTTTTTCCCTATAGGTGGTGACAACTATGATGACCTAAATAAGCTCTTCATGCCTATTGATATGGACATTGGTATATCTAATGAGCCATCGGGAATGATCTTTGGCCATGATCTTAACCACATCTACCTGATCTTTCATCTCTTCCATGGCTTTATAGATGCATCCACTCAATTGTTGGAGTTCTAGCACCTTATCCAAGTGAGAGGAAGACTGTTCTTCTAGCTTATGCACATAATCGTAGAAGGATTTCTGCATGTTGGTCACTCCGATCATTTCCTTTCCATGACTACTTGTCTATTAATTTGTGTGAAGACCCTGAAGGAGTTTAAAATCTCTATTTTGTTCCTCTTTGATTTTGACTTCTGTCTGTTGCAACCCTCCTTCAGCTTGGATGATCATCTCAGTCTTAAATTCCATGCTTTAAAGCCATTCGATCAAAGGCTCATCTTCTTTCTACAATATCTTTTCCTTTATTACCTCCTTAGTATTCATTTTAACATCTACATGTAGAAAAACTATGCAATCTTGACACTTCACTCTCTCTAATGTTAGACTCATCAAATTCTTGTCAATGTTGTTTCTCTCCTTTTCCAACTTTGGGAGAGTATCACCCAACTACTCAATAGCTACCAGTCCTTCATATTTGAGCCTCCTTATCCATCATTTACCAATCTACCCAAAATGTCTGTCTTCTTGCAACTTGGCTATGATGGCTTGATTCTCTGCAACATTGGGGTCAAAAGTGGTTTGGGCACTCAGAATGCTCATAACTAGAGTAACTAACTGCTTGATAAACTTAGTTAGTTCAGCGACTTCTGCTTTAAGTTTAACTTTAGCAGTCTTGAGCTCCTCAAGATCTTATTCAATTACAATATTAGTGGATTTACACCGACCCACCTTAGTATCATGATGATCTATCCCCATATCCAATGAATACAGCTCAAAGTCAAAAGCAGTTAAATCTTCAAACCTACCTTCCTTTGTGGGCTTTGCTACTTCCATAGTGAAATGCCATGTTTCTGGGTCTTGGCCTAATGTAGACAATGTCTTTTTTTTCTTCACCTTTCTCATGGTGGCACTAGATTGTAAGACCCATCAAAGAGTGTCCTTGCTGGAAGCTCGTTCTTCTATCCTCTTCCTCTTGCACTCTAGAGTGTTCTCTATCCAAGACTCCGTGCTAGTAACTTTTTGGTAGAGACCAATTCTTTTATGAACGACTTTCTGATGACCGAAGGAGTAGCTTTAGGTCTGGAAGCAAATGGATTCACTGAGGTAGGAGAGGAGGAAAATAATTTAGTGACTTGAGCAACTTTCTATTACTTTCCAGCCTCCTCATCTGATTCTGTGGCTGCAGTGCTAGAATTATCTTCACCCACTTCCACTATGACAAGGGACCCTTGCATTGGAGTATCTTGAATCGAGGTCTCACCTTGTGTGCCGAAAGTGCTGGCTTTAACTGGTTGCTTTATTTCTTCACTTTTAACAGGTTCAGCTGTAGACTTGATTAGGTCTGTAGAAACTGCTTCTTCTATGGAACCAATGATAGGAGCCGAGCCATCTCCGCATGTCTTGTCTAGTGGAATCATCTTTTTAGGAGGCTCATCACCTCCACCTATTGGTTGAGCTAGCTCCTTGGCCACTTCGGGATAGTCACCGAAGATGACATAGGAGTACTCCCGAACACTTTTGCAGGAGTTTGTTGAGATGGAGACTTCCTTTTTGACCTTGTCCTTCTTCCCGCCATCCATTCGATCAACTTGTCTGTCCTTTTGTAGATCCCACCCTTCAAGGTCTGCAAGTCATCAATGGCATGACCTAGCATGAGTTCAGATCTTATAGGAAGGGGCTTAATCTTCTCTATGTATGTATCATCATACATATGTTTGTCATCATCTTCCATTCCTTCAACTGCAATCTTAACTTTGAACCTTTTGATTTGTTCAATAGTTAATCTTGCATAGAATCGATCTCTACTTTCTAGATCATCTTTACAGTTGGCCCAATAGTCTTCTATATCACCAATGTGATGAATAGTGCAACCCATTTGCAATTAATCTCGGGCATAGTTCACAGGATCATACTGTGGCCTCACAAAATCATACATTTCCAATTGAAACTTCTTTGAGAATGCTTTCAAAACATTCTTTCCATTGGATCAAGATGCACAATTGTAGGCTCCAATAGTCATTGGGAAATCATAGCATTTCTTCCTTGTGCCCATATAGATCAGTTTCACTTGGACTTCTTTCCTCATTACCTCAACCAACACGATCATGTTTTCGCGGTACCTGGGTAGCTTCAAAGGAAAATCATCGAATCCTACAAGATGAATGTATGAGAAATTTTCAAATTGGCTAAAATAAGCTCCAAATTGGCTAATAAATGTCATGGATTCTGGAGAAAAAATCCTTTCTAGGAAACCTTGTAACTCCCTGCACAGTCTCATTGTGAATGCATCATTAACTTTTAGATACTTAGTATAACTGTTATGTAATTGCAAACAGGGGAAGAATTCATAACTCTTAACATCCTTCGGGAATTCTTATAGTCTAGGAAATCTTGGCCAAATTTGAATCATAGCTAAGATATATAACAAAACCGAGGACATATATAACTTTTTTTGATGTTTAGCTCTATTTAGGGCATTTGAAAGATTTTCACTTACCATGTGAGAGCAATCACTAAAATTATGCTGAGAGAAAATCACCTGAACCAAGAAGAAATGGTTCTCAATGAAATTAAGTGCATCTCTCTCACCTCTGATCTTGTGAAGAAATACTAGGATGTCTACAATTTCTAGCTTGAGGTTCATGTCATATAGTGTTTTGGGCCACTTGCCCTTGGCACTCCTCAACTCCTGGAACCATGTCTTCATTATCTCCTTCTTCCACAAAGTCTTCTTAGATCCATATTTAGTAACTTCCCAGCTGTATGTCATCTCTAAGTATTCCACTTTCTCTTGAATATGAAGGGAGTTCTAGACAGAGTCTCAGTCAATAGAGAGTAGCACCATATCATCGGGCATAATAATTTTCTTGGTGTCCAGATTATAGCGAGCTATGCATTCACAAACAAGCTCTAGAGCTTGAATTGAAATAGGGAAACCGGTGGATTCGACTAATCCACTCTCCTTTAGTTTATCCATAATGGGATGTATCCTTTCATCATTCAGCCTACTATGAAAGATCTGCATATAAAATAATCTCAGAGAGGTTTCTGTGATTTTGTGCCAGTCGAAAGTGATGTCACCATCCCATCAAATCCCATAAATTTGGTAGCCACGCTTCGTTTGATTTGAATCAGGACCTGGGAATCTATCTCAGGAATATAAAAGTAAGGAAAAATTATCTCCAGGGATTTCAATTTAGACAATTCGTCAAACAGATGGGAGTTCCAGTTTGTAACACTTCACTAATTTTATAACTTCTAACTTCTTACCATTAACAGCTGACTTTCCGTGCCACACGAATGAAAATACTTAAGAATTTATGAAAAAGTTTGTTATGAAGCAAAATGGCCTTATTTTAATTAATTACTTTACCTCTACAGGCTGTTAAGAAACATCTTTTCACCTTAGATAAATGTAACAGTAACTTTTTGGAGACAGCGGATAATTTATTTTCTGCTTCTCCTTTGGGTGGAGAAATGTTTTTGGGCCACTCCCTACTCAGAAATCCGCCAAGGAGGAATTTTAAACTGTTACAATGTTAAAATGATGTGAGACTATTTTATCTATTTTCTTTATTCCTTAAGTCCCCTCACAGGTTGATTTTTCTTCATAAATCTTGCATATAAAAATCTGTCAGAAAGTGCATCTTGCGGGTAAAAACCTGCCTGTTGGAGTAGAAGAGAAGCTACTTTCTACTTTTCTGCCAATAAGTTTAGGTCTCTAATTCCTTATCATTTGGTCATTCTTCTGGCCCATAGGGATTCAGTTTGAGTACAATAATCTTTCTAGCCTGAATTATCTATTTTCAACTTTCACTGATCACTAAGACTTTAAAAATTGTTGATTATGCAAAAGGCACTTTGTAGGTGATTATCCGCTAGGGAGAAGCCCGGAACCAATTTTCCGCCGATGAGACAAAATGAAGTATCAAAGCTAAAGGTTCCAAAATCACATAAGATCAATGTTAGAAACCTCCGAATCATGACCTTTATCGGATTTGGGAACCTAACCTACCCAATATGACATGATTTTGGAGAAAAAACCCCAACTTACAAAGGAGAAGGTAATTTGGGAAAATCTGATAAAGGTTTCTCTAGCCTAACGGGAAAAACTATACTTAGACTCATGACTTGCACAATGTTTTCAAGACTATTACTATGCACTAAACATCCATTTTTCTCTAAAGATATGTAGAACAAAAATGGGGCAACAGTTGGCTCTGTCTGGGGACTTGGACATTCACATGTCCAAGAAAGGAACTCAAGTCTTTGGTTTCTTATAGGTCAATAAAAAGGTGGCTCACAACATTTAAACTAAGGCAAAACATGCAAAGAAAATAGGGAAAGAAAACCTAACTAAGGAAAACAAAAACAGGAACTAAACGTAACTATGGTACAATATAGGGGTTACCTATTTTAGATTTAGATCTGGTACAACTTCAAGTCCTCACCATTGTAAGTCAGGGGAAGTTCCTCACCATTTGGATAAGTCAATTTAAAAGAGTTCTTCTCAAATGCCTGATGAATCTTGAAAGGCCCTTTCCACAATGTCTCAAATTTTCCATGCATACCTTTAGGTGCCCCTCGTTTGTCCAATAGCAGTACCATATCTCCTTCCATAAATTTTCAAGGCCTACTCCTTTTGTTAAATAAATTATTCACACCCATTTGATGCTGTGTGATGTGATCTACCATTTTCTCTCTTTTCTCTTCAAGCTTTTTTAAATATAGGATTCTCTTTTCTAAAAAATCTTCATATATGCCATCTTCTATCCCTGTCCTCAATTTGCAAGTTGCCAATTCCAATGTCAATGGAAGACTGGTCGTAATTCCATAGAACAGCTCAAAGGGGGAAACACCAATAGCTTTTTTGGGGGTCACCCTATGTGCCCAAAGTGCTTCATGTATTTTCTTATTCCAGGTTCTCTAATTATCCGTCACAAGTTTCTTCATGATGTTTACCAAGTTCTTGTTGTTGGATTCAGCCTGACCATTGCCATGTGGGAAATAGTAGGATGAGTGACTAACCATAATTCCATACTTATAACAAAATTAATTAATTTTCAAAGAAGAGAAATATGTGGCATTATCCATTACTAGCTTGATAGGTACACCAAACCTTACCAGGATGTTTTCTTTAATAAACTTACATACTACTTCAGATGTAGTTTACTTAGTTTCTTTTGCCTCCACCCATTTCGTAAAGTAGTCTATTGCAGTGATTATATAGGTATGACCCACACTAGATGTGGGATTTATAGGGCCAATAAAATTAAGGCCCCACTGCTGGAAGGGACCTTCAATGATCACTGGTTTAAGGGGAAGAGCTGCTAACTGTGGCTTTCCAGTAAACATTTTGCACTTCTCACATCTTTCTACCCAATGGTATGCATCTTTGAACATTCCCAGCCAATAATAGCACTGTCTCAATATCTTGAATGAAGTCACTAATGAAGAGAAGTATGCCCCACAAGCTTCATCATGCAACACCTTTAACAATTTTTCCTGTTGTTGTTTGTCTACACACCGAAGGAAGGTCCCATCTATCGACCTCTTATACAACCTATCCTCTCAAATAACATTTTTAGAGGCTTTCAACTTTAATTCTATCCTTTTCTTCAGATTCAACCCTTTGGGGCACTCACCATACACCAAAAAATATACAATGTTTTTGAACCAGGAGTCTTGCATACTTACTGCCAAAACCAATTACGTCACTACAGGGTCTTCATCCATTTGATTTTTTGCTATTGCTTTGCACAGTGCATTTCCTCTCACCATCTTAGTGGGTTTAATTTCTATGTCATATTCCTGTGTCTTAGCCACCTATGCTCCTCTGTTGTTACATCCAACATCTTGTTGAGTTAATACACTTTTTACTACAATGTCAGGCACATTTAGAAGGGAGTGAGAGTGTAAAATATAGAATCTAAAATTCTTTAAAGCCTTTACTACTACGAAAGCATGTTTCTCAGTCTGAGAGTATTTCAATTCATGATCTTTCAGAGGTGTGCTCATAAAGGCGATAAGGGCTTGAACCCCTTCCTCATTTTCTTGCATGAGAATAGCTGACAAAGTATGCTCACAGGAGTAACAATAAATTATGAAATCTTAATTTGTAATTCGGGTGACACACTACTGGAGCATTAGCTATGGCATTCTTTATATTTTGGAAGGATTTTTTGCCAGGGTCATTCCATTTAAAATTCACATTCCCATTCATCATATCCACTATACATTTAGTAATTTCGGAAAAATATGGGACGAACCTTCTAAGAAAATTTACCTGACCGAAGAATTATTTTACTCCAGTCTTGTTTACGGGTAAGCTCAATTGCTAGATTTCCCTAACCCTTTTTGGATAGATTCTTATACCTTCTTAAGAAACTATGTGTCCCATTAATTTTCCTTCAGTCACACAAAAGACTGAATTCTTGGTATTTAAAGAAATCCTTTATGTGATCTATTCTTTTTCTAGAAAACACCATAAGATCATCTAGATACATACCAATTATTTTATTTTTCATATCACTAAAGGAAAGGTCCATACCTCTCTAAAAGGTATCCCCGGCATTGATTAACCCAAATGATATTCTATGATAAGCGAAAGTACCCCATGGAGTAGTGAAGGCTATCTTGTGTTGATCTTCTTTTCCACCTCTATCTGGTTGTGCCCCGAGAAGTTGTCCAACATGGAAATCATCTCAGCTCCATCCACGGTCTGCAGTAAGTGATCCATGTTGGGAAGAGTGTAATTATCTTTCAAGGAAGATTTATTAAGGTTTTCAAATTCCACAGAGATTCTTATTTCCCCATTTTTCTTTCTCACAGGCACTATATTTTCTACATAGGCTGAGTGATGGATAGGATATATGATCTTAGCCTTCAACATTTTATCAACTTCACTGAATATGGCATCAGCAACCTTGGGATTATAATTCCTTTGTTTTTGTTTGAATGGAATAGTGTCAAGTTTTAGAAGAATTTGATGTTTGAATTTTCCATCCATGAAGCTTTTTAAATCTTCATAACTCCATGCGAAGACATCCTGATATTCTAGGAAACATTTTATGGCTTCTTCCCTTTCTTCTTCAGTACCACATTTCCCAATGTTGACCATCTTAGGTTCTTTCTCACTTCCAATGTTTATTCCTTCATATTCTCCAATGGTACGACCCCTCTCAATCCTTTTCTTTTTAACAAAAGTATCATGCCTATTGAAATTTTTTTCTAGTGTAACCAAATGAGGAGGGATAATATTACCTTGCAATTGAGTGATACCTGACTTATCTTTCCTTTGATTTTCATGACAATCTCCTTTATGACTACCAGGAGAATTCTTATGAAATTTACTGCCACACTCTGAAAAGAGAAGGAGGTTATAATCATCTTCAAACACCTACCAATCTTCCACATTGTCACGTATAGATGGTCTATATACCACTTCTATTTGATATTTCTTATCTTTGAAATCTGGGTGAGGGAGGAGCAATGAGGTTGATACTACTAAAGAGTCTGCCTTAGAATTCAACTCTCTTGGCACAGATTCAATAAAGAATGTGTCTAGGCTTCAATTTCGTCCCATACCCTATTCCTCTAATTTTTTGATCTATGATTCTTCACAGAGTATTGATTTTTAACATGGCGCACAATTAACTTGCATCACCTCAAGCTCTTAGGATTTTCACACCTCTCTCTTTTGCAGAAATAATTCCTAGAAGCAAGACCTCATACTCCTCTATGTTATTGGTGTTCCCGATCTCCAATTTTTAAGCCATTGGCTGACATTATCCATCTGGCGATATTAAGACTATGCTTGCACCGGATCCCGACAATGAACAACTACCATCAAACTCTAGAGTCCAAATTTGTGGTGATGTTTCTTCAGCGGAAGACTAATTTTTCACTTCTCCAAGTTTGGGTTCCTCATCATGATTATCTGTGAATAATAGGTAGTTACCAAACTCTAATTCTTGGTATGTAATTTGGGCTTTAAGGTCATCAGATTTTGATACAGTGAACTTTTCTTTCTCTTCAGGAACCAATTTTATCTTTTTGTTACCTACTGGGATCAAAGCTTGAGACCAATCTAGCTTTATTTCTCCTCGTAGATCTCTACAAAAACCCATGCTTAGCAAAAAACCATAACTACCACGTATATCAGCAACCAATATAGCATTACGTAAGATCAAATGAAAGAGAAATATGTTAGATGAAAATATTCAAAAGAATTGGATAAATGTTTGTAGACTTCCTCGAAAAGACAATTTTTTTGAAGATATAAAAAGATAGGTCATTGAATATTGGACCACTCACTCCCATGATTATTATAATTGAAGGGATACTATATAGATGAAAGATCAAGAGACCTATATGAAAAATGCACATCCAAAACATTTTATAGATAGAACACAAAGAAAATTGTTTGAAGGATTCAAGAAAGAATTTTTAGATGTGAAAATATGTCAAAGAATATTTGAGAGGTTGCACCCTTTCTTTGCAAAAAGAATGAGATGTGTCCTCTTAAACAGAGGAGTTTCAGAAATTATGCCTTAAATCAAAGATTCAAGAAGAGGAACCTATCAAGGTAGCAAGATACTTGGGCAGTCTAAAATAAAACATCTAAGATGAGATAAGTTTGTGGACTCCAAATATTGTTTAGAAGTGCCACCAATTAGCTCTTAAGGTGGAAGAAAGGAACAAGAAGAAAGGAGACTCTAATGTCAAAGGAAGAGGCAGAGGAAGAGACCAATGGGGTCATAGAGGTGGTTATCAAGCTAGAGGTAATGAACAAAGAAACCAGGGAGAGTCCAAGTTGACTGAGCATGGTAGTGAAACTAGTCCAAGAGGGGATTATACCAGAGGTAGAGGTACTTAAGGAGGCTCTAGTAGAGGAAGAAGTTCAGGTAGAAGCAACTCATACTTTGCAAGTATGAAATGTTATAATTGTGGCCAATTGGGTCACCCGACTTATAGATGTCCTGATAAGCCTACTTCATCAAACAATGGAAAAATGATTGCATATGCTCATGAAGACACAAAAGTGTCTATACATCAGAGGTTGATCACATTGAGTCAGAGATGGGAGAAAAGTAAAAAGTTACGGGAATATTTATTACCAATATTTATTTGTAAACTTAAATTTAATATCAATCAGGAAAACAATTTACTTATGACTCTTTAAATGTTCCAATCTTAACTTCAAAAATCTTTGAAAAGACATAATGTTGACAAATTAAATAAATTGAATATTTAGTAGTAATAAGATAATGGTTTTGCAATGGTTTATATCTCTTTCAAATATAAAAGGATGCATTATACATTGTAAATATAGAAAGGTTTCATATATCTAAATCTTTTTTTTATTTGTTTATTCATTTAAAGAATAATACAATTTAAATATTAAAAATATAAGATTTAAATTTAATTTTAAAATATGATTTTTATTCTATGAAGAAAAATAGGGTAGAAAAGAATAGAAATGTGGCTTCTACTTCTAGATTTTAGTTAGAATATAACATGATTTGCATGCAAACAAACAAAAAAATAGAAAGATTCCATTTATATTTCATTTGAACATTTGAAAAGATAAAAGTTGACATTTATAAATCTAAATAAAATTAGAATTTAAGTTTAATTTAGAATATAAAATTATTTGCGTGCAAAAAACTACAAAAATATAGAAGGGTTCCATTTTTATCTAAATTTAATTTTACATTTTGTAGTTAAGATGCTACATTGCTACAACATAAGATTTTTTTAAAAAGCTAGGTCCATATAATTAAATTATTGATATCAATAATTATATGTAAACTTAAATTAATATCAATGAGAAAAACAATTTACTTTTGACTATCTAAATGTTACAATTTTAACATGCAAAAATCTTTGAAAAGACATAATGTAGCTAAATTAAATAAATGGAAGATTTAGCACTAACAAGATAATGGTTTTGGAATGGTTTACATCTCTTTCAAATATAAAAGAATGTATTATACATTGTAAATATAGAAAGGTTACATATATCTACGTCTTAATTTTTGATTTGTTTATTCATTTAAAGATTAATACAATTTAAATATTAAAAATATAAGATTTACTTTAATTTTAGATTATGATTTTCTTTCTAGGAAGAAAAATAGGATAAAAAATATATAAATGAAAAATAGGATAAAAAAGAATATAAATGTTTTTGATTAGAAAAAGCAGCCAAGACAAGGGGGTTGACCCGAAAGGACATAGCAAGCATGAGAAGTGCATACAACCAGTACAACATAGGGGTCAAAAATCCCTCACTCAATACCCTTTTTCAGCATCAAAAACCAGAAAAAAAAAAACTAACAGACCCCAACTCCATCATGGAGCTGGTAACCAGCCTCTACTCCCTAACAGACCCCAGCATCACCTTGGAGCTGGTAACCAGTCTACGTAAGTAAGAGTCTAAGTACTTAACATTAAAGAAGGAAAAATAAGTAGCAGTAAAGCAGGAAATATAACTAAACCAGTAGTAAGAGTAAATCCTAAAATACCTCAGCTTCACCTTGAAGCTGGTAACCAGTCTGTGAAAGTAAAAACCATAAAAATAGAGATTACTTTTAGTATGCATGGAGTTGAGTCTAAACCCATCGTAAGAGTTCATAATAATCCCAATAGGGCCCTCAATGGCTAGCCAACAAAAAATAGAGACAAAGCAAAGCATGGAAAAAGAGGAGGTTAATTAGGGTTTGTACCCCCATTTTCTAACACTAGCTTAATCCGATCCTCTGCAAGGAATTGGAAAGCCTCTCATTTTTGTGTGCTTCCTTCTGAGAAGACCCCTTCGCCATTTATAGGAGCTGGAGAGTGGTAGCCACCGAGTGCATAACTTTCACCACGAATCCAAAAAATTTGTTGAAGCTATCATTCAGGTTCTTAATTTCCTCCTTGACCATCGTCAGATCCACTTTGGAAACCGAGTCCAGGGAGGAAGTATGAAGAGTTTTAACCTACTTCTGGATATGGACAATTTCATTATCCATGGCCCAAAGGCTCTTATTCATCCTATACTTAACCTCTGGGGATCCACTTTTTGATTTCACATCTCCCTTGGGCTCCTCCGCCTCCACCTGAGGGTTCGCAGACAACAGGGAAGTGCTCTGCGAGTCCGCAAACTTAGCTTTGGGAATCTTTCCCTTCGAAATGTCCATGATAGGCATAGTGAAGCTGGCTGAGACTTGGGTAGAATCGAGGCTTTTTTTGTCCCCATCCAGATCTTGCGGGACTTTGCCTTTTTCTTTTTCCTTGATTTTTATTTTTTCCCTTTTTTATTGTTCCCACTGGTGCTGCTTTTTTTAGCCTCCTTCGCTAAATCTTCTATTTCCTCCTCCTCTTCAATGTACCATTTCCTAACAACTTTCTTCTTGAAATGAGTTTTGGCAATTCTGTGGGACCTCCATCTTTTCTTAGTATCTCCCTCGTCCTCCTCCGACTTAGTGGTGATTTGGGTGCCACCCGTGGACCCAACATTAATTTTTTATCTAGGGTTTTGGATGAAGATGAGGGGTTAGGAATGCCTGTCACTTCCATAGTGCCCTTAGGCATGGTATAACCCTTTAGAGACACAATTCTGGGGGGACAAAGGGTGAGGTGGAAATTATAGAGGTGGAGGATAAGCCCTTGGTGGAGGATGCAGTAATTTTTCTTGGCTTTTAAATTTTCTCTAACATCTAAAACCAAAGTTTCAAGAGAGTGTAGAAGGAAGGACGGGAAGGATATAATATCATTGTACCTAAAGTGATTGAGTAGGGGAAAATGGTAGCTATAGCATGTGCCAAAATGGCCTTCCAGGGTAATGTAATTCATGGGAATGATAAAAACATCATTCCATGGGCTAGGTAAATCCTCCCTTTTAAAACCTCCACGGATTGGAACCAGAATCTTAGTTTTTTTGAAAAATCTTGCCTTTCCAGTGTCATCGTGGCTCTTTGTAATCTTTTTCAACTTTTTTCTCTCTGTAGAGAGACTCATGGCTTGAGCAATGACTTCTTTGTTAAAATTTAAGGTAATGCCATTTATGGTAACTTTATGTTCCGACCAAGTCTTAACCAGCTGCATGGATATAATTTCATCACACCCTCCCATAGCTTCCATGTATGGGTAAAAGCCTCCTTCCTTCAAATAGGTTATCGCACACTGGCTTTTGAGAAACTCGGCCTCAATCCTAGAGGGTTCCACCCTCACCATATCACCTCCCATATCAGAGCTATACTTGGGATTAATCTCAATTTGTATCTCCACTGACATAACACCTTTCACACCAACACCAAACACTCTCAAAACCAGCATCTTGCAGACTTTACCAACCCAAAACCAGAGGATAGAATTGCAGAGGATGAAAAACTAGAGGGGAATAAAGTCTATCTTTTTGAAATGACAAGTACCGGTCGCAAGATTGGCATGATTAATTGCAAAGTTTTTGCGTATCTTGTAATGATTACTTTCCTTGTAATTAATGCACCACCTAGCCCTATCCATCATGTCCAGCGCATCCTACCTCGTGTTATTCTCCACGCTAGTTTGAAATTTGAAAAGGCCCATACTTTTCCCTAAATTGGAGTAAATAGCCCATCTTTCCAGACTTCTAAAAATATTAAAAGCCTTTCCCACCACTTTTTGAGAATTTGAATTCTGCCCAATCCTCATGACTCTATCCGCTGCCTCATCTGTCTAATCATAGTCGAGCTTGTACTTCATAGGCTAGGAATTTTCTTTTTCGACAAGCAAAAAAGTTTGCTTGGAAAGGGAGCCTAGGTTACTCTAGCATATGAGACCCTGCCGATTTAGCCCCGTGGCTGCCAGCTTATCAGCCATGACATTTCCCTCCCAAAAAATGTGTTGAAGTTCAAACTCATCAAATGTGGGGAGAAGCAACCAGATGTCCTGCAGCAGATAGGACAATTTCTAGCCAGCTTTAGAGTTTCCTTTAACCATCACAATAATGATTTTGGAGTCTCCCTCTATAACCAATCTTTTAACTCCCAAGGTAACTGCCACCTTTAGGCCCCATAGAAGGGGAGAGATTTTAGCCATGTTATAAAACCCCACGCCAAGGTTTATCGCATAGGCAATGATCATCTTACCATTATTGTCACGGAGGATACCTCCACCCACAGGAGAGCCATTTGAAGTGGCTCTGTCAAAGTTTAGTTTTGTGAAATTTTCCTCTAGGGGGGACCATTTGGTATTCAGTCTAGCCATAACCATTGAGCAGTCAAACTTATAGGAGGAAGGTAATTGCCAATCCTTAGCAATTAAAAAGTCAAGACTCCTAGGGGGGAGGTGGGAGGTTTCCATTGGCAGGTAGAAAGGTTTTCCTTAAGTAGATTCACAGTTAGACATGCCATTCTCTCAGCATCATTTTCCTCCCCTCTGAAAATCTAGTTGTTCCTTTCCTTCCAGAGGCTCCAGCAGATATGCAGAGGTAAGAATCTCTAAAGGATGTTGATAAGCGAGTGCTTTCCAAGGTTTCCCCAATTGTAGACAAATTGGTCCAATTCCTCCATGAAGACCCAATTTAGTCTCATAATACCCATAATTTTGGTCCAGACCAGGGACACATAAGGATAGTGGATGAGGATGTGGTTGATAGATTCTGAATGAGTTTTACAAAGAGCACATCTGTTAACTAGTTGTATCCCCCTTTTCTAGAGATTATCAAGTGTGAGAATTTTTCCATGCAGGGAAGTCCACAAGAAGAAATTGATTTTGGGGATTAATTGGGGATTCTAGACTTTCCCCCAGCTTTTTTCATCCGCCAAAGTCTTCAGATTGGTTAGATAAGCAAACTTCACCATTATTTCCCCAGAGTTTTTATGACACCAGATGGCTTTGTCTTGGGTCTGGGAAATAGAAATTTTGATGCCTTCAACGAGCTTCTGGATTTCTTCTATATAAGGCGGGACTTGTATCTGGTCCTGGAAAGCATCAGCAAGAGCTTTCCAATTCTTACCTTGGGAGATGTAATTGCTGACTTTATCTCCAAAGTGGGAGATCAATCTATCCTTGAGAGTACCAAACTTTTTCTGTCCCAGGGGTTTTTTCCCCACCCACGAATCGTCTTAGAAATGGATGTGAGTACCATTACCGACCAGCCATTTTAGACCTTTGAGAAGACTTCCTTTGCTTTTATAGATGAAATTCCATATTCTTGAGCCAGAGGGAAGATTTTTCCCATAGGGAATTGGTCATTGTAGAAATATTTTGCCTTCAAAATCCTGCACCATCTTGTGGTTCCTCTAAAGAGCTGCTAGCCCAATTTAGAGATGAGAGCTTTATTCAGGTCCTTGATTTTTCTCACTCCCAGCCCTCCGACCAGCTTTGGCTGGTAAATAGTGTCCCAGTTGACCAAGTTCATTCTAGTCTTTTCCTCCGTCCTAGACCAAGGAAAATTCCTCTGGATTTTTTCCAATTTCTCCGTATTCCTGTCATTAATTTTGAAAAGGGACAGGAAATAAACTGGGATACCTTGGAGTGTAGCTGAAAGAAGTTGGAGTTTCCCAGTGTTGCTGGGAACCTTGCCTTTCCAACCCGCTAATTTTTTCTGCATTTTCTCCAGAATGGAGTTCTAGAACTCATCGGAAACTTCCTTCACCATGAGCGGAAGACCAAGATAGGTATCCAGGAGTGATAATCCCTTATAGCCCAGTAAATTCACAATTAGAGTCTGCATTCTCAATTCATTGTTGAAGAAGTAAATTTTTCTTTTGGTGTAATTGATCAATTGTCCTGATGCCAAAGCATAATTGTTGAGAAGGTGTTTCCACTCTCTAGCTTCTCAGATGTAGGCTTTTCCAAAGATAAATGTATCATCAAAAAATTGTTGCAGAATCTCAAGGTTGATGGTGGAAGTTGGTTTAAAACTAGGAATAGATCCAACATTTTCCAATTTTAGTAAGTTTCAAGCCAGAACTTTGGCCACCAAGAGGAATAGGTAGGGGAAATAGGGTCCCCCTAACATAAGCCCCTTTCAGGAGTAAAGGAACTCTAGGGAGTTCCATTGAATAGCATAGCAAAGTTGACCATTTCCACTGTCACCTTTATAATATTGATAAACTTTTCATGAAACCTAAATTTCCTAAGAACCTCATACAGGAAATTCCAAATAACCTTGTCATAAGATTTTGATATGTCCAGTTTCAGAGCCATACCATCATTTTTACCTTTCTCCATGGAGTGAATAATTTCATGGGTGGTGATAACAGCATCAAGAATTTGTCTTCCCGAGATGAACCCCTTCTGGTTGGGGTTGATGATTTTTCCAAGGAGGGGTTTGAGCTTGTTGGTAATTATTTTGGATAGGATTTTATAGGTAGTGTTGCAAAGAATTAGTCAGTCAAGAATTTAGGGTCTGACACTTTAGGTACTAGGACAATGTAAGTTTTGTTCAGTCTTTTTAGGATACTACCAGTTCTAACAAAGTCGCGGGCGGCATGGATGAGGTCATACTTAACAACCCCCTAAAATTGATGGAAGAAGGCCAAGGGAAACCCATCCAGACCCAGAGATTTATAGGCTCCCATGGATAAAACCACCAGTTTAACTTCCTCCTCCGAGACCTTGGATAATAGGGTCTCGTTGTCTCCCTCAGAAACAACATTGGGGATAACATCCATAAGGAAGTCAAAATCAGCATCCACCCTAAGTTGAGGTGGTTTTTGGAAGATTCCTTGGAAGAAATCAACAGCATGATTAGCAATGTCATCCCCCTCCGAGAGTAGGTTCCCATCAGCTTCTAGGGATTTGATAGTATTTCTTCTTTTATGGATGGAGGAAGATCTGTGGAAAAAGGAAGAGTTATGGTCACCTTCCTTCAACCATTGAACTCATGATCTTTGCTTCCAGAAAATCTCCTCCCTCTTAAGGTTTAGTTTCCATTTGTTTCTCCATTCTTCCTCCTCCAAATGCTCCTCCCAGGTTACCTCCCCTATAGCCACGTCCTTTTGGAGGATGGTCAATTTCTTCTCAAGATCTTTTTTGTGTTGGAAGATGTCACCAAACTTGGTTTTGCTCCACCTTTGGGCCTCCCTTTTGATGATTTTCAACTTTTCAGCAATTTTGTACATAGTTGTGCCCTTCACCAGGGTATCCCACCATTTCTTAGTACATTCTTCAAAATCATTATGAGAGTGCCACATGATTTCATAACGAAAGGGATGGGGTCCATTTCTATTCCTCTCTTCCCATTAAAGGATCAGAGGGGAGTGGTCAGAGACCATTCTTGCAAGGTGAGTTAGGCTGAGAAAAGAAGCAATATTCCAACCCCCCAAAACAAACCATCTATCCAGTCTAACTTGAATGAGGTGTCTACCTTTTCTATTGTTTGACTAGGTAAACCCGAGTCCCTGTAGGTCTAGATCGACTAGGTCATTGTGTATTATAAAATCAACAAGCTCCTGCATACTTTTTGAGAATTCCGGAGTGCCCCCACTCTTCTCAGAGGGGAATAAGGGAGTATTAAAATCTCCCTCACACATAGTGGGGTGACCTTGATTATTTTCTATGAGGTTGGAGATTCCCCCCCAGATTTTGTTACGTTCTCCTCTAGTGTTAGTAGCATAGATATTATACAAGTACCAATAAATATTATTCCAAGTAAACAAAACAACAAGGAAGTTATGAGAGAAACCCACAGCGTTACCAGATAACTTACAAGGGTTCCAAAGAGTGGCCACACCACTAGAGGCCCCATCCACTTCACTATACAAAAAGGCCACACCCAACCAGATATTGTCTACCAACTGAGCAAAGTTTTGATACTTCATTTCCACCTCCTGAATAAGAACCACATCAAACTTGAATTCAAGAATATACTTCTTTAGAGCGAACTATTTTTGTGGGCTGTTCATGCCCCTTATGTTCCATGAGAGGAACTTCATCTTTTATTTTTTTAGGAGTCTTCTAGGGTTAACTGCCTTCCATTGGCAATGGCCCTTGCTTCTTCTTTAGCTATGACTGCCTTTGCAGGTGGACGACCCAGTTTAGTTTCATTTCCCACATCTGCTTTCTTTTTTGTATCCATGCTCTCATCCCCCTTCTTACTCCTAGTTTTCCTTTTTGATTATGACCAGTACAGGAGGTTGGTTGATGGTGGCGAGTAGGACACTATTGGTATTTCCATCCCCATCCCTTAAACTACTTACATCAATAGTTGTAACAGTCAAAATGCTTTATGTGGCTAGTGCCTTCTTTCGAATGATGGTTTCTTTATTTTCTACCCCTTTTGGGCTTTCTCTATGAGAGTTTGGGGCCATTTTTAGGTCATCAACCAGCTCTCTTTCATCAAGATCTACCACCTTTCCTACCTCTTTAGTCTTTTCATTCCCCTTAGCCCCCAGCCTAGAAGCCAGCTCGTGCCCCTCGATAATGAGGGGAGGGAATTCCGATGTTCTCAAGGAACCAATAGCCTAGTTCTTAATCTTGTTTTCCACATTCAGGGCTACTAAAGCAAGCTCCCTAGAGTCTTGGTCAACAGTCTTAGTCTCTACCTTGCATTCAGTAACCACATGCCCATTTTTACCACACTTTTGGCAGTGCAGGATAGCATTTTCATACATAATGGCCTGGTTCCATATCCCCCATTTGGATTTAAGCATCAAAAAGTTGGGGAGGGGGCTATTCATAGTCACATTCTCATAGAATCTTGCAAAAACCAACCTAGTTTTAAGAGCGTAACCGAGTCCGCGGTCACATAGCTTCCAAATGAGTTCCCAATCCACCAGAGCACCTTCTCATCCAAGAATTCAAGGGGAAGCCCAGGTAGCTAGACCTACATTGGCACTATTTTCTGTAGTTCCACCTCTAGATTGAAGCCTGGCTTCCATTTAGCCATTAGCAGAGCATGTTTTCCATAGCACCGGCTTCCTGTGGAGACAAGAGTGTAGTCCTCCACAA
Organism: Thuja plicata; assembly: GCA_018584345.1. Classification (NCBI taxonomy): domain Eukaryota; kingdom Viridiplantae; phylum Streptophyta; class Pinopsida; order Cupressales; family Cupressaceae; genus Thuja; species Thuja plicata. The sequence continues at coordinate 21,896 of MU224008.1, forward strand.
CATTAAATCTAAAGAGGAACATCCCCCTTGGCATAGTGAAGACAAAGATAGTTCCCTTAATTTTCCATCTAGCCATACACCATCTCTGGACCATATCTATGGTGGGTCAGAAAGTGACAAATCTCCCAACCAGGGCAAGTTGTAGCGAAGTAGAGATGCCTTCAACCACACCATCTGGGACAGCAATCTCAGGGCCAAATTCCTGAATCGAGAAAATAGGGGGTGCAAAGGTGTCAGTCGACTCTTTCCCCAATACCCCCATTTTCCAGCCCCCCACTTGGCCCTCATTGACTTTTGTCATAATCTTGGAGCAAGAATCCCCACCATCCAGACACTGTGGAAGAGCAGATCCCCAAAGGTGGAAAATACAGGATCCATAGCTCTGGGGACCGCACAACTGTCACTGCCATTCCTACAAGAAAGTACAAGGAATAGGTCTAGGTAGAGGACCTCCGTGCTCCCCAAGATCCCTGAGGGAGCTAAGGATGAAGCAAGAATTCAAAGAAAAAATGAGCAGGAAAGTTGGAGAAGTTGCAAAGCTCAAACTTTTATCTTTCGATCACTCCAACTTTATTCTTTTCAAAAGTTGCGGAAGTTGCAGAGCTCAAACTTTTCTCTTTCGATTAGGGATATTGTTAAACATGTATGCATGATACATTGTTATTTATTCAGGCAACAATGCATTAATCTCAGATGCTATCAATAATATTATAGATGATTACTCTTCCTCTTCGGGCCAGCTGGTAAATGTTCAAGAATAAAGAATATAAATGTTGCCTCTACTTCTAGCTTATAGTTAGAATATAACATGATTTGCATGCAAACAAAAAAAAAAATAGAAAGATTCCATTTATATTTCATTTGAACATTTGAAAACATAACAATTGACATTTAAAAAATGAAATTGTATCATCTTAAAATGGAAGCACTTCCATGTTAAGAGCATTTAGCCCTCATTAGGGGATGTTTTTTGCCTCCATCATACTGTCCCCTCCTTTCAACATCATCTCCTTCTTTTGTGCTGGTTTAGGACCTTGATTGGGCCTCTCCGGGCACCTTCTATCTGACCTGACACTTTTTCCAGGGGTTTTGACCCCCTAGGTCAGGGTCAACATCGACCCTGACCTAGGTCAGGGTCAACCTCGACCTCGACCTATGTTAGGGTCGACCTCGACCTTGACCTGGGTCCCCCTTTCAAATTTGGAAATTTGTCAGTTGTCGGGAGTAATCCAAAATTCATTTCCCACTTCCGAGTCGGCTATTTTGGAGTTCCAAAGTGGTAAATATTAAATTATATTTAATATAGGTCCACTTCTAGGGGCATAGATCTAATTAGGATTTAATCCTCCTATGTCAGCCTCCTTAGAAGATTGTGCCCTAATTTCATATAAAAGGAAGCCTTCTCCTCTCTTTTTCTCTAAGTCTTCCAAGTGCAAAAAGCTCTAACCAAGATTTTCTTTAAACATCCATTGTTCTACGTGTTCTCAAGCTCTCAAGTTGTTCAATTCTTCCTCTCAAACATTCAAGTTCTCCAATGAAGATCAAGGATTCAATCTCTCAAGCCTTTGAAGGGATTTGGTTCAAGCATTCAAGATTTATCATTCAAGCCCTAGATCTAGCCATCATGATGGTGTGATCTTCCTTCAATATCCTTTGTGCATCTTCAAGACTCTTTCATCATCTCTTCAAGGTGGATTCCAAGCATACAATCATGGAGGTTTATGGTTTCTAAAGTTCATGCTTTCATACTTACATACTTGCTTACATTTGAATTACAATTGCATATCTATTTCAATATCATAGCTTCATTACTAGATTCAATTCTACTACTTGCTAGCATTCTTATTTTAATTATTGATTTCAAGGTTAATTCCTAAATCAGGGTTTGACTAAGGCAAACCCCTCACCCCTAACAAACAAACATCTTTTTCTTGTAGGTACAGGTTCAGAATTGCAAATTTGAGACCAGATTTGGATACCCTTTTCGGCAAACTTCCGGGATCTGTGAACAAAGTCACTTTCAGATATGTGCAAGTTAGGATCGACATTATTGGGTCAGGGTTGACATTTGTGGGTCAAGGTCGACCTTTTTCATAAGACGACATTGAAACAGAAAATGATTTCTGGGTTTTGTTTGTCTCTACGTTTTGGTTCTGGATCATACTTTAGTTTTTCTAGAAATAGCCTATAGACCTTAGAAAACAACATTATTTGATCTGCAACATTTCAAGGTTAGTACTTTTCTATCATTCATTTCAATTCAAAACCTTAATCATTCTAAAGCTATCACACATTTACATTCACACATGACACTTTTTAAGAGGGAAACCTAGGATCTCCTTCTTTATTCTTATTTCCAATAGATTTATTCATTTATGCATTGATCCTTTTTGGGTTGATCAATTTGGATCCTTCCTTTGTGCATTTAAGAATAAAAGGGGAATATCTTATCTTTCCCTCCACTCTAAGAATTAAATGTAAGCTGATAAGTGATGTGAGTATCAAAACACTCTTATTCCTTAAACATCATTTTTCTCCTTTACAAAAATAAATTAGAATTTAGGTTTAGTTTAGAATATAAAATGGTTTGCATGCAAAAAACTATAAAAATATTGAAGGGTTCAATTTTTATCTAAATATAGTTTTACATTTTTTAATTATTAAGATGCTACATTACCACAATGTAAGATGTTTTTTAAAAGCTACATCTATATAATTAATTTATTTATATCAATAATTATATGTAAGCTTAAGTTTAATATCAATCACAAAAAACAATAATACAACTATATATCAACCCTAACCCTAATAAGCATGCACAAATATTTAAATATGTTATTGTTTTAGTTGCTACTATAGGAAATGATTATTTTTAAAATGTAAATCAAATGAAAGAGATTTTTTTTCTCTAAGATGCTACAATTACTTGGCAAGATTTATTTATTTATTTATTACAAATAAAATAAAAGTATACATATATATTAAAATATATTATTATTTGGGTTTGTAATATAATAAATCATTGTCTTGATAGTGTAAAATCAAATGAAACACAAATTTTTGTTCCCTAACATGCCACAATTAGGTGGCAAGATTCTTTTCATTTATTTATTACAAATAAAATTGAAGTATGTATAAATATTTAAATATATTATTTTTTAGGTTGATAATATAACTTAAAAATGGAAAATTTAGATTATACATTAGTTTTTATTATAATCACTGCATCTAGGAAATAAATACAATGTTATAAATATCAAAATCATAGTTGTCATAATAGGTGGATGTTTTATTATGTCTTTTTTCATGCTTAAGTAGAGTTGGCTATAATTTAATTAGGTGGCTATCTCTAAACTTAACCTTAATTATATACCATAATTTCAACCATGGTATAAATCCTAACCCTTTAATAATAATACTAAACATGATGCTAACCCTAATTCTAACCATAATCCTAACAAAAATCACAATCGCAAACACTAAGCCTATCCATATCTCTAACACACCCTAACCCTAACCCAAATTCTAATCTTAAACCCTAATTCCTAATCCTATCCCTAATCCTAAACCCTAACCTAAACGCTATATATAATACTAAGCATAATAAAAACCATGATATAAACCATAGCCTTAATCCTATCCTTAATCCTAAACCCTATCCATGATCCAAACCCTACCTACAATCCTAATATTAAACAATATCATAACCGAAGCCCCAAACCTAACCATCACATAAAGCTACACCCTTTCCCTAATCCTAAGCCTAAATCCTTACCCTAATTAAAACCCTCTCTCTAACCTAATTCCAACCATGATATAAACCTTAAATCTAACCATAATCTTAATCCTAAACCCTAAATCCTAAACATAATACTAATATCTAAACCCTGATCCCAACCCTAACAATAATGGTAACCATTATGTAAACCCTAATGCTAACCATAATCCTAATCTTAAACCCTAATCCTAATCCTAATCCTAACCATAAATCATAAATATGATCTAAAACCTAACTCTTATCATAATATTAATAATGATGCAAACCCTTACGCTATGGATAATCGTTATCCTAAACCCTAAACCGTAATCCTACCCCTGATGTTAATCTTAACCTTAAACCTAACCTTGATCCTAACCCAAACCATAGTTGTAACTAAATCTAGATCCCCACCCTATTCCTTATTATAATTCCAATTCTGACCCTACCCTTAACACTAACCAAAACCCTATTCCTCACCCAAAACCTATTATAATATAATCCAAACCCTAACCCTAATTCTACTCCTACCTCTAACATAATTCTAACACTAGCATTAAACACTAACTGTGATCATAAGCCCAATCATAATACTAAAAACTAACCGAAATCATAATAATAAATCTAAACCAAACCCTAACTCTAATGCTAACCCTATCCATGATATAAACCTTAACCCTAACTGTTAAAGAACTGACAAAATAGATATTTTAAATTTGGAAAGAGACTACTGAAAATTTTATTAAATAAGATTGTAATAAAGACAATTCCACATCGGAACGCAATATTTAAAGTTGGAAAACTATTGTTGGAGATGATAGGGAAATGTTGACTGTATTTGAAACTTTTGAAACAGTAATTCTATTCACCAAAAGGAAATTTGACATGAAATGGTTTTATCTACCAATAGAAACTCTGAAAATTGTTCACAGATAAAATCTTTTATATTTGTCAAAAAGCTAAATCTTAATCTATAACAAAAAACTTTAAAATTAATTTTACATGCCACATCTACCAACTATGAAATTGCACAAGGGAAAAAAAATAGTAGTAACGAAACAAAATTGAAACATCTTTCTAAATGCAATGTAAAAGTATTGCTCTGTTTTTCGTGATTTTTTCGTGATTTATAGGTTCTATTTGAATCATATTTGTATCATGTAGGTGGATGCATAGTTGACTAAATAAAATTATTGTGAAAGATAAACCATTTTTCTCTGATTAATAAAACCAAAACAGATAAATAATATAATTATTTATTTAGAAGTTCTAACAATGCATTATTGTAAAATGCTTGTCTAATTATTATTTAGAGGTTCTCCAATGCATTATTCGAATGCTTATTGTTGGCTTATT
>MU224008.1:27058-42222 GCA_018584345.1 Thuja plicata
AATGTTACAATTTTAACATGCAAAAATCTTTGAAAAGACATAATGTAGCTAAATTAAATAAATGGAAGATTTAGCACTAACAAGATAATGGTTTTGGAATGGTTTACATCTCTTTCAAATATAAAAGGATGTATTATACATTGTAAATATAGAAAGGTTACATATATCTACGTCTTAATTTTTGATTTGTTTATTCATTTAATGATTAATACAATTTAAATATTAAAAATATAAGATTTACTTTAATTTTAGATTATGATTTTCTTTCTAGGAAGAAAAATAGGACTAAAAACAATATAAATGAAAAAAAGGATAAAAAAGAATATAAATATTTTTTATTAGAAAAAGCAGCCAAGACAAGGGGGCTGACCCAAAAGGACATAGAAAGCACGAGAAGTGCATACAACCAGTACAACATAGGGGTCAAAAAGCCCTCACTCAATACCCTTTTTCATCATCAAAAACCATAAAAAAAAACTAACAGACCCCAACTCCATCATGAAGCTGGTAACCAGCCTGTACTCCCTGACAGACCCTAGCATCACCTTGGAGTTGGTAACCAGTCTGCATAAGTAAGAGTCTAAGTACTTAACATTAAAGAAGGAAAAATAAGTAGCAGTAAATATAACTAAACCAGTAGTAAGAGTAAATCCTAACAGACCCCAGCTTCACCTTGAAGCTGGTAACTAGTCTGTGAAAGGAAAAACCATAAAAGTAGAGATTATTTTTAGTATGCATGGAGTTGAGTCTAAACCCATCATAAGAGTTCATTAGAATCAAAGTAGGGCTCTCAATGGCTAGCCAACAAAAAATAGAGACAAAGAAAAGCATGGAAAAATAGGAGGTTAATTAGAGTTTTTACCCCCATTTTCTAACAGTAGCTTAAGCCAATCCTCCACAAGGAATTGGAAAAGCCTCTCATTTTTGTGTGCTTCCTCCTAAGAAGACTCCTTTTCCATTTATAGGAGCTGGAGAGTGGTAGCTGCCGAGTGCATAACTTTCACCGCGAATCCAGAAAATTTGTTGAAGCTATCATTCACGTTCTTAATTTCCTCCTTGACCATCGTCAGATCCACTTTGGAAACTGAGTCCAGGGAGGAAGTATGAAGAGTTCTAACCTACTTCTGGATATGGGCAATTTCATTCTCCATGGCCTGAAGGCTCTTATTCATCCTATACTTAACCTCCGGTGATCCACTTTTGGATTTCACCTCTCCCTTGGGCTCCTTCGCCTGCACTTGAGGGTTCACAGACAACAGGGAAGTGCTCTGCGAGTCCATGATCTTATCTTTGGGAATCTTTCCCTTTGAAAGGTCCATGATAGGCATAGTGAAGTTGGCTAAGACTTGGGTAGAATCGAGGCTTTTTTTGTCCCCATCTAGATCTTGCGGGACTTTGCCTTTTTCTTTTTCCTTGATTTTTCTTTTTTCCCTTTTTTATTGTTCCCACTGGTGCTGCTTTTTTTAGCCTCCTTCGCTGAATCTTCTATTTCCTCCTCCTCTTCAATTTACCATTTCCTAATAACTTTCTTCTTGAAATGAGTTTTGGCAATTCTGTGGGACCTCTGTCTTTTCTCAGTATCTTCCTTGTCCTCCTCTGACTAAATGGTGATTTGGGTGCCACCCATGGACCCAACATTAATTTTTTTATCTGGGGTTTTGGATCAAGACGAGGGGTTAGGAATGCTTGTCACTTCCATAGTTCCCTTAGGCATGGTATAACCTTGTAGAGACACAATTCTGGGGGACAAAGGGTGAGGTGGAAATTATAGAGGTGGAGGATAAGCCCTTGGTGGAGGATACAGTAATTTTGCTTGGCTTTTAAATTTTCTCTAACATCTAAAACCAAAGTTTCAAGAGAGTGCAGAAGGAAGAACGGGAAGGATATAATATCATTGTACCTGAAGTGATTGAGTAGGGGAAAATGGTAGCTATAGCATATGCCGAAATGGCCTTCCAGGGTAATGTAATTCATGGGAATGATAAAAACATCATTCCATGGGCTAGGTAAATCCTCCCTTTTAAATCCTCCACGGATTGGAACCAGAATCTCAATTTTTTTGAAAAATCTCACCTTTCCAGTGTCATCGCAGCTCTTTGTAATCTTTTTCAAATTTTTTCTCTCTATAAAGAGACTCGTGGCCTGAGCAATGACTTCTTTGTTAATCTCGAAGGTAATGCCATTTATGGTAACTTTGCGTTCTGACCAAGTCTTAACCAGCTGCATGGAGATAATTTCATCACACCCTCCCATAGCTTCCATGTATGGGTAAAACCCTCCTTCCTTCAAATAGGTTATTGCACACTGGCTTTTGAGAAACTCGTCCTCAATCCTAGAGGCTTCCACTCTCACCATATCACTGCCCATATCTGAGCTATACTTGGGATTAATCTCAATCTGTATCTCCACCGACATAACACCTTTCGCACCAACACCAAACACTCTCAAAACCAGCATCTTGTAGACTTTACCAACCCAAAACCAGAGGATAGAATTGCAGAGGATGAAAAACTAGAGGGGAATAAAGTCTATCTTTTTGAAATGACAATTACCAGTTGCAAGATTGGCATGATTAACTATAGAGTTTTCGCATATCTTGTAATGATTACTTTCCTCATAATTAATGCACCACCTAGCCCTATCCACCATGTCCAGCGCATCCTACCTCGTGTTATTCTCCACGCCAGTTTGAAATTTGAAAAGGCTCATACTTTTCCCTAAATTGGAGTAAATAGCCCATCTATTCAGACTTCTAAAAATATTAAAAGCCTTTCCCATCACTTTTTGGGAATTTGAATTCTGCCCAATCCTCGTGATTCTATCTACTACCTCATCTGTCCAATCATAGTCAAGCTTGTACTTTATTGGTTACAAATTTTATTTTTCAACAAGCAAAGAAATTTGCTTGGAAAGGGAGCCCAGGTTCCTCCAGCATATGAGACCATGTCGATTGAGCCCCGTGGCTGCCAGCTTCTCAGCCACGACATTTCCCTCCCAAAAAATGTGCTAAAGTTTAAACTCATCAAATCTGGGGAGAAGCGACCAGATGTCCTGTAGCAGATAGGACAATTTCCAGCCAGCTTTAGAGTTTCCTTTAACCATCACAATAATTATTTTGGAGTCCCCCTCTATAACTAGTCTTTTAACTCCCAAGGTAACCGCCACCTTTAGGCCCCATAGAAGGGCAGAGATTTCAGCCATGTTATAGGACCCCACACCAAGGTTTATCACATAGGCAATGATCATCTTACCATTATTGTCATGGAGGATACCTCTACCTACAATACAGCCATTTGAAGTGGCTCCATCAAAGTTTAGTTTTATGAAATTTTCCTCTAGGGGGGACCATTTGGTATTCAGTCTAGCCATAACCTTTGAGCAGTCAAACTTATAGAAGGAGGAAGGTAATTGCCAATCCTTAGCAATTAAAAAGTCAAGACTCCTGGGGGGGAGGTGGGAGGTTTACATTGGCAGGTAGAAAGGTTGTCCTTCAGTAGATTCACAGTTAGACATGTCATTCTCTTAGCATCATTTTCCTCCCCTCTAAAAATCTAGTTGTTCCTTTCCTTCTAGAGGCTCCAACAGATATGCAGAGGTAAGAATCTCCAAAGGATGTTGATAAGCGGGTGCTTCCCAAGTTTTCCCCAATTGCAGACAAATTGGTCCAACTCCTCCATGAAGACCCAATTTAGTCTCATAATACCCATAATTTTGGTTCAGACCAGGGATGCGTAAGGACAGTGGATGAGGATGTGGTTGATAGATTCTGAATGAGTTTTGCAAAGAGCACATCTGTTAACTAATTGTATGCCCCTTTTCTAGAGATTATCAAGTGTGAGAATTTTACCATGTAGGGTAGTCCACTAGAAGAATTGATTTTGGGGATTAATTGGGGAGTCCAGACTTTCCCCCAGCTTTTTTCATTTGCCACAGTCTTCAGATTGGTTAGATAAGCAGACTTCACTATTATTTCCCCAGAGTTGTTATGACACTAGATGGCTTTGTCTTGGGTCTGGGAAATAGGAATTTTAATGCCTTCAATGAGCTTCTGGATTTCTTTTATATAAGGTAGGACTTGTATCTGGTCCTGGAAAGCATCGGTAAGAGCTTTCCAATTCTTACCTTGGGAGATGTAATTGTTGACTTTATCTCCAAAGTGGGAGATCAATCTATCCTTGAGAGTACCAAACTTTTTCCGTCCCAGGGGTTTTTTCCCCACCCACCAATCATCCCAGAAATGGATGTGAGTGCCATTACCAACCAGTCATTTTAGACCTTTGAGAAGACTTCCTTTGCTTTTATAGATGAAATTCCATATTCTGGAGCCAGAGGGTAGATTTTGTCCATAGGGGAATTGGTCATTGTAGAAATATTTTGCCTTCAAAATCCTGCACCATCTCACAGTTCCTCTAAAGAGCTGCCAGCCCAATTTAGAGATGAGAGCTTTATTTAGGTCCTTGATTTTTATCACTCCCAGTCCTATGACCAGATTTGGCTGGAAAATAGTATCCCAGTTGACCAGGTTCATTCTAGCCTTTTCCTCCGTCCCAGACCAAGGAAAATTCTTCTAGATTTTTTCCAGTTTCTCCGTATTCCTGTCATTAATTTCGAAAAGGGACAGGAAATAAACCAGGATACCTTGGAGTGTAGCTAAAAGAAGTTGGAGTTTCCCAGTGTTGCTGAGAACCTTGCCTTTCCAACCCGCCAATTTTTTTTGCATTTTCTCTAGAATGGAATTCCAGAACTCGTCAACAAATTTCTTCACCATGAGCGGAAGACCAAAGAATAATTGTTGAGAAGGTGTTTCCACTCTCTAGCTTCTTAGATGCAGGATTTTCCAAAGAGAAACGTATCATCAAAAAATTGTTGCAGGATCTCATGGTTGATGGTGGAAGCTGGTTTAAAACCAGCAATAGATCCAACATTTTCCAATTTCAGTAAGTTTCGAACCAGAACTTTGGCCACCAGGAGGAAAAGGTAGGGGAAATAGGGTCCCCCTAACATAATCCCCTTTTAGGAGTAAAGGATCTCCAGGGAGTTCCATTGAATAGCATGGAAAAGTTGACCATTTCCACCACCACCTTTATAATATTGATAAACTTTTTATGAAACCCAAATTTCCTGAGAACCTCATATAGGAAATTCCAAATAACCTTGTCATAAGCTTTGGATATGTCCAGTTTCAGAGCCATACTAGCATTTTTACCTTTCTCCATGGACTGAATAATTTCATGGGTGGTGATAACAACATCAAGAATTTGTCTTCCCGGGATGAAGCCCTTCTGGTTGGGGTTGATGATTTTTCCAAGGAGGGGTTTGAGCTTGTTGGTAATTATTTTGGATAGGATTTTATAGGTAGAGTTGCAAAGACTTAGTCAGTCAAGCATTTAGGGTCTGACACTTTAGGTACCAAGACAATGTAAGTTTTGAATAGTCTTTTCAGGATACTACTAGTTCTAACGAAGTCACGGGCTGCATGGATGAGGTCATACTTAACAACCCCCTAAAAGTGTTGGAAGAAGGCCAAGGGAAACCCATCTGAACCCAGAGATTTATAGGCTCCCATGGAGAAAACTGCCAGTTTAACTTCCTCCTCTGAGACCTTGGATAATAGGGTCTCTTTGTCTCCCTCAGAAACAACATTGGGGATAACATCCATAAGGAAGTAAAAATTAGCATCCACCCTAAGCTGAGGTGGTCTTTGGAAGATTCCTTGGAAGAAATCAGCAGCATGATTACCAATGTCATCCCCCTCCGAGAGCAGGTTCCCATCAGATTCTAGGGATTTAATAGTATTTCTTCTTTTATGGATGGATAAAGATTTGTGGAAAAAGGAAGACTTATGAAAACCTTCCTTCAGCCATTGAACTCGTGACCTTTGCTTCCAAAAAATCTCCTCCCTCTTAAGGTTTAGTTTCCATTTGTTTCTCCATTCTTCCTCGTCCAAATGCTCCTTCCAGGTTGCCTCCCCTATAGCCATGTCCTTTTGGAGGATGGTCAGTTTCCTCTCAAGATCTTTTTTGCATTGGAAGATGTCACCAAACTTGGTTTTGCTCCACCTTTGGGCCTCCCTTTTGATGATTTTCAACTTTTCAGCAATTCTGTACATAGTTGTTCCCTTCACCGGGGTATCCCACCATTTCTTAATACATTCTTCAAACTCATTATGAGAGTGCAACATGATTTCATAAAGGAAGGGATGGGGTCCATTTCTATTCCTCTCTTCCCATTCAGGGATCAGAGGGGAGTGGTCAGAGACCACTCTTGCAAGGTGAGATAGGCTGAGAAAAGGAGCAATATTCCAACCCCCCAAAACAAACCATCTATCCAGTCTAACTTGAATTAGGTGTCTACCTTTTATGTTGTTTGACCAGGTAAACCCCAGTCCCTGCAGGTCTAGATCGACCAAGTCATTATGTCTTATAAAATCAGCAAGCTCCTGCATACTTTCTGAGAATTCCTAAGTGCCCCCACTCTTCTCAGAGGGGAATAAGGGAGTATTAAAATCTCCTGCACACATAGTGGGGTGACCTTGATTATTTTCTATGAGGTTGGAGATTTCCCCCCAGATTCTGTTACGTTCTCCTCTAGTGTTAGGAGCATAGATATTATACTAGTACCAATAAATATTATTCCAAGTAAAAAAAACAACAAGGAAGTTATGAGAGAAACCCACATCATTACCAGATAACTTACAAGGGTTCTAAAGAGTGGCCACACCACTAGAGGCCCCATCCACTTCACTATACAAAAAGGCCGCACCTGACCAGATATTGTCTACCAGCTGAGCGAAGTTTTGATACTTCATTTTCACCTCCTGAATAAGAACCACTTCAAACTTGAATTTAAGAATATAATTCTTTAGAGTGAACTATTTTTGTGGGTTGTTCATGCCCCTTATGTTCCATGAGAGGAACTTCATCTTTTATTTCTTTAGGAGTCTTCTAGGGTTAACTGCCTTCCATTGGCAATGGCCCTTGCTTCTTCTTTAGCTCTGACTGCCTTCACAGGTGGATGACCCAATTTAGTTTCATTCCCCACATCTGCTTTATTTTTGTATCCATGCTCTCATCCCCCTTCTTAATCCTAGTTTTCCTTTTCGATTCTGACCAATCCAGGAGGCTGGTCGATGGTGGCAAGTGGGACACTATTGGTATTTCCATCCCCATCCCTTAAACTACTCAGATCAGTAGTTGTAACAGTCAAAATACTTTATGTGGCTAGTGCCCTCTTTCCAATGATGGTTTCTTTATTTTCTTCCCCTTTAGAGCTTTCTCTATGAGAGTTGGGGGCCATTTGTAGCTCATCAACCAGCTCTCCTTCCTCAAGATCTACCATCTTTCCTGCCTCTTTAGTCTTTTCATTCCCCTTATCCCCCAGCCCAGAAGCCATCTCGTGGCCCTCGATAACAAGGGGAGGGGATTCCAATGTTCTCAAGGAACCAATAGCCTAGTTCTTAATCTCATCTTCCACATTCAGGGCTACTGAAGAAATCTCCCTAGAGTCTTGCTCAACAGTCTTAGTCTCTGCCTTGTATTCAGTGACCACATGCCCATTTTTACCACACTTTTGGTAGTGCAGGATAGCATTTTCATACACAATGGCCTGGTTCCATTTCCCCCATTGGATTTAAGCATCACAAAGTTGGGGAGGGGGCTATTCATAGTCACATTCACATAGAATCTTGTGAAAACCAACCTAGTTTTAAGAGCGGTAACCGAGTTCACGGCCACATAGCTTCCAAATGAGTTCCCAATCCACTAGAGCACCTTCTCATCCCAGAATTCAAGGGGAAGCCAAGGTAGCCGAACCCACACTAGCACTATTTTCTACAGTTCCACCTCTGGATTGAATCCTGGCTTCCATTTAGCCATTAGCAGAGCATGTTTGCCATAGAACTGGCTTCCTGTGGAGACAAGAGTGTAGTCCTCCGAAGTTTTAAATCTAAAGAGGAACATCTCCCCTGACATAGATGAGACAGAGATAGTTCCCTTAATTTTCCATCTGGCCATACACCATCTCCAGACCATATCTATGGTGGGTCAAAAAGTGACAAATCTCCCAACTAGGGCAAGTTGTAGCGAAGTACAGATGCCTTCAACCACACCATCTGGGACAGAAATCTCAGGGCCAAATTCCCCAATCAAGAAAATAGGGGGTGTAGAGATGTCAGTCGACTCTTTCCACAATACCCCCAGTTTCCAACCCCCCACTGGGCCCTCATTGAATTGTATCATAATCTTGGAGAAAGAATCCCCACCATCCAGACACTGCGGAAGAGCAGATCCCCAAAGGTGGAAAATACATAATCCACAGCTCTAGGGCCCGCACAGCTGTCACTACCATTCCTACAAGAAATCACAAGGAATAGGTCTAGGTAGAGGACCTCTGTGCTCCCCAAGATCCCCGAGGGAGCTAAGGATGAAGCAAGCATTCAAAGAAAAAATGAGCAGGAAAGTTGCAGAAGTTGCAGAGCTCAAACTTTTATCTTTTGATCACTCCAACTTTATTCTTTTCAAAAGTTGCAGACGTTGCAGAGCTCAAAATTTTCTCTTTCAATTAGGGATATTGTTAAACATGTATGCATGATACATTGTTATTTATTCAGGAAACAATGCATTAATCTCGGATGCTATCAAAAATATTATAGATGATTACTCTTCCTCTTCGGGCTAGCTAGTAAATGTTCAAGAATAAAGAATATAAATTTTGCCTCTACTTCTAGCTTATAGTTATAATATAACATTATTTTCATGAAAACAAACAAAAAAATAGAAAGATTCCATTTATATTTCATTTGAACATTTGAAAAGATAACAATTGACATTTAAAAAATGAAATTGTATCATCTTAAAATGGAAGCACTTCCATGTTAAGAGCATTTAGCCCTCCTTAGGGGATGTTTTTGGCCTCCATCATACTGTCCCCTCCTTTCAGAATCATCTCCTTCTTCTATGCTGGTTTAGAACCCTGATTGGGCCTCTCCGGGCACCTTCCATCCCACCTGGCACTTTTTCCAGGGGTTCTGACCCCTTGGGTCAAGGTCAACCTCGACCTTGACCTAGGTCAGGGTCGACCTCAACACTGACCTAGGTCAGGGTTGACCTCGACATTGACCTAGGTTAGGTTTGACCTTGACCTTGACCTAGGTCAGGGTCGACCTTGACCTTGACCTGGGTCCCCCTTCAAGATTTGGAAATTTGTCGGTTGTCGGGAGTAATCCAAAATTCATTTCCCGCTTTTGGGTCGGCTGTTTTGCGGTTCCAAAGCGGTAAATATTAAATTATATTTAATATAGGTCCACTTCTAGGGGCATGGGTCCAATTAGGATTTAATTCTCCTATGTCGGCCTCCTTAGAAGATTGTGCCCTAATTTCATATAAAAGGAAGCCTTCTCCTCTCATTTTCTCTAAGTCTTCCAAGTGCAAAAAGCTCTAACCAAGATTTTGTTCAAGCATCCATTTTTCTACATGTTCTCAAGCTCTTAAGGTGTTCAAGTCTTCCTCTCAAGCATTCACATTCTCCATTGAAGATCAAGGATTCAAGCTCTCAATCCTTTGAAGGGATTTGGTTCAAGCATTCAAGATTTATCATTCAAGCCCTAGATCTAGCCATCGTGATGGTGTGATCTTCCTTCAATATCCTTTGTGCATCTTCAAGAATATTTCATCATCTCTTCAAGGTGGATTCCAAGCATACAATCATGGAGGTTTATGGTTTCTAAATTTCATGCTTTCATACTTACATACTTGCTTACATTTGAATGACAATTTCATATCTATTTCAATATCATAGCTTCATTATTAGATTCAATTCTACTACTTGCTAGCATTCTTATTTTAATTATTGATTTCAAGGTTAATTCCTAAACTAGGGTTTGACTAAGGCAAACCCCTCACCCCCAACAAACAAACTTCTTTCTCTTGCAGGTACAGGTTTAGAATTGTAGATTTGAGACCAGATCTGGATACCCTTTTCGGAAAACTTCCAGGATCCGTGAACAAAGTCACTTTCAAATCTGTGTAGGTCAGGGTCAACATTATTGGGTCTGGGTTGATATTTGTGGGTCAAGGTTTACCTTTTTCATAAGACGACATTAGAATGGAAAACAATTTCTGGGTTTTGTTCGTCTCTACATTCCAGTTCCGGATCATACTTCAATCTTTCTAGAATCAGCCTACAGAACTTAGAAAAAAACATTCTTTGATCTACAACATTTCAAGGTTAGTACTTTTCTATCATTCATTTCAACTTAAAACCTTAATCATTCTAAATCTATCACACATTTACATTCACACATGACACTTTTGAAGAGGGAAACCTAGGATCTCCTTCTTTATTCTTATTTCTAATAGATTGATTCATTTATGCATTGATCCTTTTTGGGTTGATAATTTTGGATCCTTCCTTTGTGCATTTAAGAATAAAAGGGTAATATCTTATCTTTCCCTCCACTCTAAGAATTAAATGTAAGGTGATAAGTGATGTGAGTATCAAAACACTCTTATTCCTTAAACATCATTTTTCTCCTTTACAGAAATAAATTAGAATTTAGGTTTAGTTTAGAATATAAAATGGTTTGCATGCAAAAAACTAAAAAAATATAGAAGGGTTCCTGTTATACACTGAATATGCACCTCTGATCTCAAGCTCTCTTGGTCTTGATAATCTAGTATAACAAGGGAATCATCTCAAGGTTGTGGGACCTTATGCTAACTGAAATGAGACCTCCAGGTTCTAGGCTGGTTCCTCTTGGATAATCACCTTAGCTTTCTCTTAAACAGGAAAGTAAACTTGAGGGGAAAAGGGGTAGAAGGATTACATGGAAAGGGAAATGACTGAAAGCAAAGTACCTACTAGGTGATACACCGAAATTGACATGAAAGCATAACACACAGAGGATAAAGCCCTGGGTCAACTAGCTGAATTGGATGTAAAACACAAATCTCTTGTATAGGCATGCATAAATATTTCATGACAAGGTCATGATGAAACTAGTTAAGAGGAAAAAATTCACGGTTAACAGTTCAAACATAAGACACAAGCTATAACCTGCAAGCAAATATACTCTTCTGCAAGTAGATGCTACAAAGGGACAAAATTAAGAGGAAATAAAATCTTTCACAATTAACCCATCTACCATCTACAACACATACGAACAAGCAGAAAAGAGACAAGGGTGACACAACTCAATAAATTGGTTCCAGGAATTCAAGCTCTACATATTATCTCTCAAAATGAGTTACAAATTCTCTTTGCCTCTGTCAGGAACTTAGAACAAGTTACAAAACAAGCAAGTCAAAAATAAGAAGAACTGGCGATAATGAGTCTTCAACTCATACTTATACAATTTCAAATCCAACTACATCTTTTGCAAGAAATAACTTCCTGATCAGATCTTTTAGCTTGTCCAGCCACCACTTAGCTCTAAAATTCATCCCTTCAAAATATCAAAATAAATGCTCCTCTATAGAAACGGTCTTATCGCTCTAGAAGAGTCACCAAAGTCTTTGAAATGCAATAACTCTTCTGCAGACTCATCAACTGTATCCTTTTATCCTTTCAAAATCTAATCTTTCCACCGTCTGAGAGAATATCTAATCTTTCTGCCTCTGTGAAAATCTGATCTTTTCCTTTGTTTACATTTTTAAATTCTGGGAAAATCGTAGACTTGTACATATTTCACTCAAAAAATGGCTAAAATCGGAAAACAACACCTCCTCCTTATTTAATCGCTCACTCGCAGTCTCTCATGCTCTGTTTTTGTCTTATGTGTGAGTGAGCGACGCATGTCTCTCCTTATCCTCAGTCGCAAGCTCGCGAGATGATCTCTGGTAACACTTTCTCTTCAACGACTGAGCGCCAATACTCTTTCTTCATGCATGTTCTGCTCGATCGCGTACCCGTTAAACTCCTTATTCTATTTCCATTTTGTGAGGGAGTGGGTGATAACATCCTTTTTTCAACTTGGTTGCCAACTCGCGGGTCACTTTCCTTTTACCCTTTCTGACCGGCGACTACGCGACAATTCCTTTTCTTTATGCCAATTGCACGCTCGCAGGTTCTTTTTCCTTTGGCTAAGAACCGCAACGCCTGAGCGATGAGTTTATCTTTTCCTTTGGTCGCTCACCCATGCGCTATCTTCCCTTTATCCTTATTTCTCGGTGACCGAGCGATGACCCCTTGCTTTCTACTCATCGCCAACTCGCAGCCTTGAAACCTGATAAGGAACAGACATCGCGACTGCGCAATACAACACTAAAATACTGACCCGCCCAGTCGCATAGCTTGAACGAATCGACATAGATAGCTCGCGACTACGTGATGACTATTTGAAATGGCTCATCGCGCACTCGCGGGCGGATCAGACCTATGCAAAAATAGATCATGATTGTGCGATGACCGCTTGCTTTCTTGTCGCGCACTCGCGCAACTTAAAGATATGACATATAACCGGTGCGACTGTGCGACAAGACAAAAAGCATGAATTTGAAAAGGGCTATGGCCATTTTTTTGGGTGGCAAACATAGAATTTGAAAGATAAAGCCTGGGAAATAAAGGGATAGATGGTCACACAGGGCAGACCAGGCCAAACTACAAAAAAAAGGAAAATTTGGACAACATTTTGGAAACTTCTGCGGGATGTCAGCCTGCTAGACATGAAAACCAGTAGCCTATTGACATCAAACTATCCATTGGGCATGGATTCATTCCTCTGAGCACAAAACTTTGACAGGGCAAAACTGTGCACGTGCACTTCTTGGAAAACATGGAAACTATACTAGAAAGAAGGGAAAGGAAAAAACAAGGAACTGCTTACAAGAAAACAAGGACCTAAAGAGAGGGATTAACCTCAAAGCAAGGCTTCAAGTGGAAACCATTTACTAAGATTGGCAGGGCATCTCCGTCAAGAGTTGAAAGCTGGAAAGCATTCGATCCCCTGCACTTTGTTATAACAAATGGTCCACCCCAAAAGGAATCAAATTTTGTGTGTCTACCAAGTCTGGACCTAAACTCGTCCCACTTGAGAACTACATCTCCAACCTTGAAGTTCTTTCCCCTGGCTCTTTTGTCAAAGCTCCTCTTAGTTTGATTCTAATGAAATTCCATATCTTTCATAGATTTGTCCCTGATTTCTTCCAATTCCATCAATTGAGCATACCTGATTTGTAGGGGATCCTCTTCATCAAACAGAGCATACTGAGTGGCTAAGTCCAGAGCTGGTAATTCTATTGAAATGGAAAGTTCAGCCTCTCTGCCATACACCAACATGTATGGAGAATTACCAATGATCTTCTTTGGGGTAATTATGTCTAACCACAAGGCAGACTTAAGCTTTGTATGCCAATCCTTTGATTGTCCTGAAGAGTCTTTTTAATTATTCTGATCAGGTTCTTGTTCGTAGATTCTGCCAAACCATTACCTTGGGGATAATAATTTGAACTGGTATTCTGATAAATGCCATTCTTAACTACCCAATCTGAGACTTTAAGGCTTGTAAATGCTAGTGCATTATCTGAAACAATTGAATCAGGAGTGCCAAACCTATAAATTAAATCATCATAAAAGTTTAGGACAACACTCTCATTGGCCTCCTTTAAGGCCACTGCCTCTGTCCATCTAGTGAAATAATATGTTGTAGTGATTATCCATTTGTGTCCTGTACTAGATGGAGGGTTGATCATACCTATGAAATCTATGCCCCACTTCATGAAAGGTTGGTCCACTTTGACTGGTTGAAGGGGCAGAGCAGCGAACTTTTCTTTTCCTGCAAATAAGGCACACTTGATGCACTTTCTAACATAATCATGACTATCCTTAAAGATAGATGGCCAATAGTACCCGGCCCTCATGATTTTATAAGCAGTAGTCCTAGGATAAAAATGACCACCAGCTGGCCCATCATGGAATTCAAACAGGACATCTGCTACCTTTTCTGAATCTATGCATCTCAAAAGAACACCATTGTGATCTCTTCTAAAAAGGACATTATTCATCAACACAAAAGGGATAGATTGTAACCTGTAATATCTTCTTTTTGTTGAGTCTAGCCCTTCAGGGCATTGTCTTGTCCTTAAATAATGGATCATATTAGGCAACCAACCTGTTGCCTTGGCTTGATTTTCTACAGAACGCACCACCAGAGATGTATCCAGTGGCTCTGATTTCTTTGCATTCTCATCCCCTGCCAAATATTTTCAAAGACCTCTGCCTCTAACCAACTTGGTAGTTTGAATATCTACATCATATTCCATCACCTTGGTGATCCAACCAGCTCTTTTCTCATTTAGATCTTTGGAAAGCAAAAACTCTTTGACACTAGGGTGAGTAACCTTTAAATGCACCTTGCTGTGAGTCAATAGATATCTAAATTTTTTTAGGCTCTTTACTACAACAAGAACATGTTTTTCTACAAAAGAGTACCTATGCTCATACTCTTCTAAACCTTTGCTAAAGAAAGCAACAGGTTGCTCCAATCCTTCTGAATTTTCTTGGGTCAGCATTGCAGAGATGGCGTCATGACCTCCATAAGCATAAAGGATAAAATCCTTTTTGAAGTTTGCATTCAACAGGGCAGGAGCCTCTGTCAATGCTTCCCTAATGGCTTGGAAGTTGGCCCTTCCTTCTTTGGTCCAACTGAAAGCAGAACCTTTCTTCAACATGGCTGTCAAAGGCTTGAGTAATTCTGCAATGTTAGGCAAGAACTTCCTAACAAATTTAATCTTTCCTATGAAAGATTGGAGACCTTTCTTGTGATGGGGCAATGGTATCTCCAAGATGGCTGCAATCCATTCAGGATCTACTGTAATTCCTTCTTTGGATACTACATATCCCAACAGTTTTCCCTCATGGATCGCAAACACACACTTCTTGGGATTAAGGGATATCCCAAATTCTCTGCATCTTTCAAAAATCTCCCTCAAATGACTCATGTGATCTGCTGCATGCTTTGAGTAGACATTTATGTCATCTAGGTAGACCAAAACAAATTTTTACATGAGGCCTCTAAAGGCCATGTCCATTTCCTTTTGAAACATGGCACCTGCATTTGACAAACCAAAGGGCATCTTTTGATAGGCCATGGTTCCCCACTTGGTTGTAAATGCAGTTTTATATTGATCCTCTTCTTTTACTAGGATTTGATTGTATCCAGAAAAGCCATC
>MU224008.1:58618-78083 GCA_018584345.1 Thuja plicata
AGAGTTTAATTTTGGGTTAGTAATATTGTTATGGAATATTATTTTTCTATTAGGATATAATTTGGTATAATGTTCAATTAGGCTTATGGTTAGATTTTAATTAGTTGTTGTTTTGGGTTAGGGTCGATTTTAGTTTAGTGATAGCGCATGGTTCTATTTGGTGTAGGTTAAGATTAAATTTTGTTTATTTTTAGTGTTGGGATTCAATTTTCTTTAGTGTTATGGATTTAATTTGGTTTAGTGTTCAATTTTAATATTTTTTAAGATAATGTTTAATTTGGTTTCATGTTAATTTAGGTTTACTAATAAGATTAAACCAAATCTAAGGTTAGGGTTTTACATGAATTTGGGCTTACTATATGTTATGACAATGGTTAAGTGTTCAATTCGGTGCAGTTATATAATTAGAGTCTAATTTACTATAGGTTTATATATACACTCTCTTCTGCCTCTCTACTTATTTTATCGAAGAATGTATTTGTTATAAAATGACTTAATAGATTGCATGCAGGCATGAAATTTAACGGTCTCCAATTTCTCATATGAATTTTTGTATGATGGTTTGGTCATTTTAATATCTTCTATTTTCTATTTAATATATAACTAAAATTAACTAATTTAAGAAACTATTGTGCATTGATAAGAAAAAAAAATCCTTAGTGATATGCATTTTTATATAGGTACAAATATTGTAAAAGTAGAAAATGAATATAAATTGATATTAATTAAGAAAGCTTTATTTTAAAAGGATTCTAAATAATATAAATATATAATAAATAGTATAAAAATATGTATATTGCATACTAATATTTTAAATTAAATTGGTAAAACAAGTTTCTAAAATTCATATATTATGTTTGAACAAGATTCTAAATTGATATAAATATATAATAAAAAAAAGAAACATATATATTATAAAATAATATATATTTATCATATCTAATAATATATATTTATATTATTAAACAAAATACTATATTATTTATAACAAATTTTCATAATTTATTAATAAATGTAATGTCATATTCCATCATACTGTAGGAACAAACATTTAAATCTTTGGTCAAAGATATTTATTATAGGGTTCTTGAATATAAGAAAAAAGACATTTGTCCATATTGCTCATAAAGAATGGATTAAAATATATTTAAAAACAAAACAAAATTGAAATGAGGCTAGTCAAATTCATCTCAATATAAAATTATTATATCAAAGAATAGATCTATTAAGTACAAAAGGGTAAAGAAATTTTGTATGAGTAATTATTTATGTGTAATATTATGAACAAAATTTTAATATATTAATATAAGATCAAGTACATTTCCACAATCCATGACATAATTAGTTTTTGAATATATAAAAGGACTAAACAAAATTTCATGGATCATTGTGGTGGAAGTTTGTTTAATATGATTTATTTTCTATTGAAAAAATAAAATTGATAAAATTCTTTGGGATTATATTTTCCAATTATATGATCAATTATGTGTGTTGTCAATTAGGGTTCATAACATCACCATTTTAAGTAAAGTTCTCCCACATACTAATATTCATTTTATTTTTTAAAACTAATTTATATTTCACACTTTAGAAATAGTTTATTTTGATTTAGTTCTTTCAATTTTTTTATTTATTATTTTTAAAGATTTATATTCGTACAAGAATATTTATTATTATTTTATTTATTATTTTTAAAGATTTATATTCATAGAGGATGATTTATATGTATTTATTTATTAGTTTTCAAATATAGCTCAACATTTCAGAATTATTGGATTTTATGTTGTGTATACATCAAGCTAAGGAGACAACTTTCAAGGGTGCTAAGTGGCTTTTATGTACTAGCGGGAGAATTAAATTCTGGGAAGATTGTTGGCTTAAATATTTTCCTCTGAATTCTATTCCTGCCCTCCTACCTTTTATTGATATCTGCTTATAGAGATTTGGTCTGTGGGTTAAAGAGTTCTAGGAGAGCCACTCTTGGTTTGACCTATCTGCGGTAGATTTCTTGCTCAAGCCTTTGATGCTGGATTTGAATGTTTGGAAAGTGGTCTCTACCAAGGAGGACGATCTGATTTGGGGAATTCTCCCTTCTGGAGTCTTTTCTGTTGTTTTTTCCACTAAGATCTTGTTGAAGCCACTGGATCCTCCTCCCTTTTGGGCCCAAGTTTGGGATAAATGGTTAATTCCTAAAATTAACATTTTTTATTGGCTGGTTTTTCAGAATAAGATTCTTACTATTGACAATCTCCAAAAGAGAGGCATGATTCTGCCTAACAGATGGTTTCTGTGTAATAATGCTGAGGAATCGGTTTACCATATGGCTATTGAATGTTGGTACTCCTGGGAAGTTTGGTGCCTAACCTTGCAATGTTGAAAGATTTTCTAGGTTTTCTTGAATAATATGGAGAATTTCTTCATTCAGTGGAGAAATGTTACAGTTCCCATGTACAGGATGCTGTGGACCATCATTTCCCCTCGTGTTATTTGGAAACTATGGCGTGAATGCAATGATAGAGTGTTTAGAGACACTGCCCTACCTCCGGTGGTGATTATTGAATAGATTAAGAGTAGCATTAAAGAGAAATGTTATATCATGAATGGAGCTAAGCTAGATTTTTATGATGAGTTACTACTGGCACAAGAGATAAATCATCATCCCAGTGGGAGAATGCCATCTATCTTTCCCTCCTCCTGGTTGGATAAAATCCAATTTTGATGGTGCGATGAAAGGTAATACAGGGCCTACTAGGTGTGGTGGAATTTTTTGGGATGACATGGCCAATTGTCTTGCTGCCATGGCGCTCCCTATTGTTCTCCAGACCAAGCACATGGTGGAGGCTATGGCTCTCCTTCAAACTTTAAAAATTATAAATGAGGATATGCCTTTGAACGTGTGGATTGAAGGTGACTCTATGAACATATTAAACTACATTAAAGGAATTACTAAGCCATCTTGGTCTTTTAAAGCTATTATTGAAGAGGCTCACATAATCATTAATTCCTTCAAGCATGTCATTATTTCTCATAACTTCAGGGAGGCTAATTGTAAGTTAAAGATGCGTTGGCCAAGATTGTTGTTAAGGTCGAGAAAATCATGACTTGGCATGGTGGAACTGATTTGACCATTGATTTGAAAAAGAGCAGATTTGGAATATCTCAAAAAGATTTGATGAAAAGATGTAATTTATTTAATGCATTTAGAAGGGTTACAAAAAGTGGTCTTTCTTGAGGTTTCAAAGTGCAGACATGTGTATTCTTGCACTGTAATCAATTTGAATTTTTTTGTTGTGTTTTATCTCTATTTTATTTTCATCATTTCTGTTGAGAGTTTGTTCTTTGAGGGAATCATGGGTGGAGGGCATAACCGTATGGAGCCAAAGAATTGTAAAAAATGGAAGAAAAATACTGGCGTCTGGGATAAGCTCAGCAAGGATGGCCTCACTACGTATATGGAGCGCCTTCATGGGTCTAAAGATGAAGTCACGGAAGCTTTTTTGAGAGATGGAAGGATGACCTACTTTGACTATTGGGGGAATGACCATTAAAATCATAGAAGATCTTATTGCAGAGGTGTCTGGGTTAAATACAAAGGGAATGAAGTTTTACAAAGACAACAAGATTTCCCAAAAGGCCATCCTGTACTTCCCAAAGGACAAGGTTGAGGCCGAGAGTCTGGTGAAAGATTCTGGGGGTTGTTATGATGTTGACTCTATCAAGGAGTTTTGGACGAAGGTGCTTACTGATGTCATGGAGTATATCTCCTTGGATGGTAGGTATTAAATGGCTCATTCCTACCATTTTGTTCTGCTCTACCATTTTAGACATAAGGTTAGGGTTTTGTTCCCTTTTTACCTGCTGCATTTTCTACGCCATAGCATTATTGATCACAGAAAAAAGAGAGAAAGTACATTCTTCATGAGGGTCTCATTTTTTTAATTGTTGAGAATGTTAATAAAGTTGTGGCTAGCAGCCTTCTTATCCTTTCTCCTAGATACTCTAGTTCTGCTAAGGCTTTGGGAAAACAGATCCGAGAGGAGGAAATTGTTGAGCTGACTGTTAAAAAATTAAAATTTGATAAGAAGAAAGGTATGGAAATGGACTCTAAAGGTGAGAGTGTTGACGGTTATGTGGATACTGATTATGTCCCACATACCCATGTCCCACTATATAAGGCCTCCCTCGATCTGTGTGAAGGGTTGGAAAATGTTTTTTTAATGAACAAGCAAGTTCTCTGAGCATTTTTTTTATCACAGTTAGTGTATTTTCTTTTTTTGAAGTCTTTTAATGGATTAAAATATGCAATTTAACTCATGGATGAGGTAGTAGATGCAGTTCCTTGACTATGTGTGTGTATAGCTAGTTGTTTTGATTCCATTTCATTTCTTTTGTAAATTGGTTTTGTTTTAGCACAGTCACTAGTCTGATCCGGGAAGTTTTTATTAATGGAGTCATAAATCCTTTTCCCACTATGGGTTTTGTCTGGATCCTTGGGATTTGGATGATGACTCCTTGTAAATTTCTTGTATAGAATCTTGGGCCCTAGAAATCAAGAGAGATATTTTTGCAGTGATGCCCTAGGAGAGCCAGAGATGCATGGCTAGGGAATACAGTGAACTGCATAAGCATTGTGAGTGATTGAATGCATTGGTTGCTTCAATCTGAGCATGTGGAGGGAAGGATATGTGTTTATGGGAGCTCCATACCCAAGGAGAAGTTTTGGTTAAGGGTTCTTTGGGGTGAAATAAAAAACCCTTATGGTTGTTCTCTAAAATTTGAGAAACCCTTGATTTTTGGCTTAATTGTAGCAACCCACTGTACGGAAAGTTTGGGGAAGTGATACCAGATAAATCTGAGGTTTTTTGGAAAAGGGTGTAAGTAAATGCATTTTTTTTACCACCTTGTTGAGGACATTTTGTATTTAAGTTCCATAAGGTGTGTAATTAGGCCTAATTCCTTGTAGCCTTGTTTTGTGCAGATTCAAGCGAGTTCTTGAAATCAATAAGGAATTCATTACAACTTTGTGTTGTTAGGAATTGCCACAAATCAAATGCCCTAAGAATGAACATTCCTCTCCACTGGTGATTAGTATTGGTCACATGTGAACATTTGGTGTGGATGATGCAAGAAGACATCCATGGGGTATGTTGGTGTTTGAGTTAATTTTCTTAATGGTGTGGAAAAATTTAATAGGCGAAGGATTGGGAAAAGAATCCTTGTTTGTTATGGTGTGTGAAGAACAAACATTTAAATCTTCTGTCAAAGATATTTAGTATAGGGTTCTTGAATATAAGACAAAAGAAATTTATCCATATTGCTCATAAACAATGGATTAATTTAAAGAAATAAATAAATTGGAATGAGGCTAATCAAATTAATCTCAATATAAATTTTTTTTATCAAAGAATATATTTGTTAAAAAAGACATAAATATTTAATTGTAAAAAAAATAAACATTCCAATCTTTTGTCAATGATTTAAAAATATATATTCTTATTGACTATAAGAAAGAAAATAAGTTTTAGATAATTAAATTTATAAAATGGGAAGTAGGAAAGGAAAATTGAACGAATTTTTAACACTAAAGTGATCTATCAAGTACAAAAGGGTCAAGAGATATTGTATGAGTAATTATTTATGTGTAATAATATGAACAAAATTTTAATATATTAACATAAGATCAAGTAGATTTCCAATATCCATGACACATTTAGTTTTGGAATATATAAAAGTGACTAAACAAAATTTAATGGATCATTGTGGTGGAAGTTTGTTTATAAAGATATCTGGCCCAGGAAGGTATAAGAGGGAATAATGAATGAGGGGATATTTTTTATTATAAATATTTATCCCAATGTTTTTAAAGATATCTAGCCCACGAAGGTATACGAGGGAATAATGAATCAGGGGATCTTTTTTATTACTGGGGATATTTTTCAAGAATTAGTTATTTTTGATAACTAAAAGGTTACGGAAAAGCAAGGATTTTTTTTGGTTTTGGGGGAGATAATGTGTGCTACAAGAGGGAAGGCATAGAGGAGGAAGAGGAGTGGATACTTTTTAATTTTGTAGACATGTTAATGGGTCAAAGGCAAAGTAATTGATAGAAGTAAACTTCTAGGTGTGCTCACACAACT
The DNA here is from genome assembly GCA_018584345.1 of Thuja plicata. Classification (NCBI taxonomy): domain Eukaryota; kingdom Viridiplantae; phylum Streptophyta; class Pinopsida; order Cupressales; family Cupressaceae; genus Thuja; species Thuja plicata. The sequence continues at coordinate 64,756 of MU224008.1, forward strand.
CCCAAGGTAGGACCTAGCTTGTCACTATCCAATTTATGTTCCCAATTCCAATTTAGGACCTTCCTAAGTCAATGGAAACTCTATCCAAGACTCCTCCCAACTCTTATGAAAGAGTTCCAATGTTGTGTTTTAACCTTGGATGACAACTATCTCAATTTTGTCACAATGCTCTCAAAGGGCTTGAAGAAACTATTCCATATTTCTCCATACCAATACTCTCCATGCTACAAGGGTAATTTAGGAACTTGTGATTTCCTTCCTACATCCAAAAAACTCACAATCCATAAGTTTTTAGACCCAAAATGGTTGAGTTCTTGAATTGTCTCCAAACTATCCAATTAGGCCTACTAGTCCTATTAGCCCTATCTAGATGATTTTTATGGATTAAATCTAAAAAATTTCTCCTAACCCAAAACATATTATTGGATCTAGATACCCTTTTCAAAGACCTAAAGGATTTCTAAGGTCTTAGGTCTCCAACTCATCCGTATAGTCCTATCCTAGAAAGTAGGGCTTTTAGGCCTATTTTAGCTCTTCATAAGCTATAGTCTGATTTCTCCTCACAAATCAATCCAGATGGATTGGTCATGATTCGAAATCGATCCTAGGGACTCATAAGACCCTAATGACTCTCTGAAATCACTTGGTTAAATTCACCATATCATTCCCTTGTCTCCTCAATGATTTCTAACCTATCATGCACCTAACTGAGATGTCCTAACTCGCCTAAGGCATGAGTTTAAAAATAGCTCCACACATTTATAGACCTCATACTCCTATATAAATTATGTATAGAGACTCCCCTAAACATTCCATTCAACCTTTTATGATTCCCATGGTTGAATTTCATGGGGCAGCCATGAAAGAAAAAGTTGTCTGTAAGAGACCAGCAGACTGTCTAATTAGCAAATAATTTCCTACAACTTGAAGATTAAATCTAAACTACTAACACACTGAAAATAAAAGTCTTGTATCATTCCACACTACATGAATCCATATATAACTCTTAGGGTTTAATCCATTACAACACCATTAACATGCAAAATGAGTCGACTGTATACTATCTGCAGAGATATCTTCTTCTTGCTCACAAAAACTTGATTACAATCACTCTACCTCATGATTCAGGATTGAGAGTGTCTTAGATGCCTTTCTCCACCATTCTAGGCCATTTGGAATCATTTCCCAGTCCTAAAATTGAGGGAATCCAATGATGTCGGGTTGCATGCAACATTTGCAAAAGTTGCAAATGTTGTCATGACAACTTTTGGCATCTTTTGCATTAACTACGCAAACTAGAATCTTGGCCCTCTAGGCTATGTAGTTCGATGAAATAACACAATTTAATGACCTGAAGGCCTATTTTACATCATTCATGGCTCTAGAACACATTTTGTACCCAAATCCCAACTTTAGACCAACTAAGCCTAAACTAACCAAAACAACTAACAATGACTAATTGGTGACCTTAGTGCTATCACTAAATCACCTAGTCCACATGACCTACTATGGCCTCAAAGAAAAAACACCTCTCTAACTTGGCTAAGGTCAGATAAAGGTCAAAAAATTCTAAGGCTTGAGGATTTTCTAGATGCTCTTGAATCATCCTCCCCTAAATAAAAGGATTCAATCCATCCTTGGATTGAGTAAGTTGAGGTCGATGCCCAACTTCTTGAATTCAGATTCCTTGATCCATACTACATCTACATTGGATTTTCCTTTCCATTTTATCAAGTTCTCTTGAAACTCCTTCATTCTGGTCTTCTTATAAACTCTTAAATACATAATTGTCTCTGCTTGTTTGATTGGTGTAGAAGGCAAGTGTAAGTCTTCTACCTCTTATATCACTTCATGTAGACTCTGATCAGCATCAGGGATTGGACATTTATATATGGCTAAGTTTGCAACATTGAACACTGGAGACAAACCCAAATCTTCTGGTAGCTCCACTTTATAAGCATTGGCTCCATACTTAGCTAGTATGACACATGGACCAATTATCCTCATTTACAAATTATGTGGTGTTCCTTTCTGAAGTCTTGGATTGTTAAGATGCACCATAAATAGATCTCCAACCTTAAATTAAATGTCCTTTCTTCTCTCATCCACTTTTCTTTTTATCTTCTCTGTATTCTCAGTGAGAGTGTTCCTAATTGTGTCATGAACTTCTTGCATTACATATGCAAAGTCCTCAGCATATCGATAGCCTTTAGCTCCATATTTAAGGTCTCTAAGTTCATGAATTCCTCTAGGATGGATGTCATTTACAATCTCAAAAGGGCTTTTCCTTGTGGTTATGTTGACAATGTCTTTATAAGCATATTCTTCTTGTGCAATAAGTTGGTCCCATGTCTGACCATACTCCTTTGTCAAAAACCTTAGGAGATTACCAAGGCTCCTATTTACTACCTATGTCTAACCATTTGACTGAGGATGGTAGGCAGATCCAAATGATAAGTCAGTGCCCAACTTCTACCAAAGAGTCTATCAAAAGTGGCTCATAAACTTTGTGTCTCTGTCAGACACAATACTTAGTTGTAAACCATGAATCCTAACAACCTCCTTGAAGAATAAGGAAGCTATTTTACTAGCATCATCCATTGTCTTGCATGATACAAAGTGAGACATCTTAATAAATCTATCTACAATCACATAGACACTATCCATTCCTTGTCTTGTCTTGGGTAGACCTACCACAAAATACATACTTAGGCACTCCTATAGCCTGGTTGGAATGGGTAAGGGTTGATATAGGCCTGCATTTTTAGATGTTCAAATAGCCTTCTGATAGATTACACACCCTTCCACATATCCCTTCACATCCATGTTCATCTTAGGCCAAAAATAGAATCTTTGGACTAACTCCTAAGTTTTACCAATCCCAAAATGGCCACTAAGTGCACCATTATGTTTCTCTTTTATGAGATTCATCCTTATTGACCCCGTACAGACACACAACTGACCCCCTTTAAACAAAAGACCAGACTGCAAAGTGTAGTCAGAGTATTGAATATGAAAGTTATTTTTATACTCTTGGCATACCTTATAGATGTCTGCAAAGTCCTCATCTTCTTCATACATGTCCTTGAAGTTGTCAATCCCCATGCTCTATAGTTGAATCTCCAGAATGGTAAATGCTCTTCTACTCAAAGCATCTGAAACCCTTTCTTGTGTTTTGTGTTGAATGTATATGATTGTAGGTATTCAACCCACTTCATGAGCTTATGACTCAATTTGTCTTGTGAGTTCAAGAAACTCAATGCTTGGTTGTCACAATAGACTATAAACTCCTTTGGCAATAGGTAATGCCTTCATTTTCTCAATGACTGGACCAAAGCATACATCTCTCGGTCATAAGAAGATTATTTCTTCTTAGCTTCACTCAACTTCTCTGAATGGAAGACCACTGGTCTTCCATCCTAACTTAGGACTGTTCCAATTGCCACATTGTTGGCATCACACTCCACTGTGAACAATTTTTCAAAGCTTGGCAGCACTAGAATTGGTTGATTTTCTACCTTCTTTTTTCAGTAGTTCAAAACTACTATTAGCTTTCTCATTCCAAATAAATTTGGTCTTCATGCCTCCCTTTATTGTATCTAACATAGGAGCACATATTGCACTAAATTGTTTAATAAAATTTCTATAGTATTGTGTAAGACCATGCAAGCTTCTTACCTCAGTGCTTGTCCTTGGAGTAGGCCATTTGATGATGGCCTTAAGCTTACTGGGATCCATTTTTAATTTACCTTGTGACAGTACAAAGCAGAGGTACACCAACTTTGTTTTGATGAACTCACACTTTTCTAAGTTGATCATCAGCTTCTCCTCTTGCAACTTCTTAAATACTATTTCCAAGTGCTTGAGGTTCTCTTCTCTTGTCTTACTATAGATGAGTATATGATCTAAGTAAACCACTATGAAATTCCCATTGTACTCTTTAAGTACTTCATTCATCAATCTCATGAAATTTTATGGATCATTTGATAGTCCAAATGGCATGAATAGCCATTCATATAGTCCTTCAATATTTTTGAAGGCTGTCTTCCACTCATCCCCTTCATTCACCCTCATTTGATGGTATCCACTTTTTAAGTCTATCTTTGTGAAGTATGTAGCCCCTCCTAGACATCCCATTAGGTCTTCTATCCTAGGGATAGGGAACCTATACCTAATGGTAATCCTATTGATTTCTCTCGAGTTTTTACATAACCTCCAAGTTTCCCCTTTCTTAGGTGCTAGGATTGTAAGTAAGACACAAGGGCTAATGCTCTTTCTTATAAGGCCATGTTCTAATAGCTCTTGGATTTGTTTTGCAATCTCCTCATTCTATTGGGGAGTCATTTTATAGGCTTCCTTATTAGGTAAGGTGGCTCCAGGGATTAGGTCCATCTTATGGCTTATGGACCTCTTAGGTGGTAAGCTAGCTGGCTATCCATCAATCACTATCCCTTGATACTTCACTAGTATCTCCTGATCTTCCTTGGGAAACTTTGTCTTCCTTTTTGATATGTCTGCAACTTCCTTAGGACTCAACACCAGTGCAAAGCCAATTCCTTCTCCTTCATCTAGGGTCTCTAAGAAATCCTTTTCTCCCACCATAAGAACATTTGGGCCAATAGAATTCACTTATGTATCCTCCAATAGTGACTGAATCTTATATGTTACTTTGTCTTTCTTAAAGTGTAGGAGTTTTTCACTCCATTGTGCATATCCATCTGGTCAAATTGCCATTGTCTACCTAGGAGAAAGTGACATGCATCCATAGGTAAGATATCACATAAAACCTTATCTTTATATCTCCCAATGGAGAATTCCACCCAAGCTTGTTCATTAACTAGGACATGTTGTCCTTTGTTAAGCCATTTGACTTTATAAGGGTTGGTGTGGGGTATCCTTATCATGTTTAGCTTGCTGAATTCCTCCTTTGACACTATATTGTTGGTTGATCCTAAGTCTATGTTGACTCTACACACCTTCCTCATCATTTTACACTTCACTCTAAAGAGTGTTGTTCTCTGACTGCTTTCTTCCTTCACTATTTCTTTTATGAGAGTTCTCCTCATCATAAGGTTTTCTCCCTCCTCTGATTCCAATGGAACTTCAAGGTTCTTATTCTCACTTGTCTGTTCATGGACATATTTCACTCTTTTGTCAGCTCCTTGTGAAGAACTTCCTTTCTCTGGATACCTATATGTTGGATGCCCCAGCTGGTTACAATGATAACACTTCATATTGGCAATATAGTTGCCTCTCCCTTGATTAATGCCTCTTCCTCTATTGTTAGAGTTCCTTCCTCTACTTGCGCTTACCCTATTGAAGTTCCCTTCATGCTGTTCAATAAGCTTTGTCTGTGATTGTCCTCTAGATTCAGAGTTTCTTCCTCCATAGTTACTTCTTTGTCCTCTTGTGTCTCTTCCTCTACCTCTTCCTCTTTAAGTGTTGGAATATTGTTTCTTCTTCAGTTTATCCTCCACCTTGATAGAAATTTGATGGCACTTCTACACTGTATCAGGAGTCAAGAGACTCATTGCATCTTGAATGGTCCATTCAAGGCCATTAAGATACCTTGCTACTTTCACCTTCTCATTTTCTGCTATCCTTGACCTCAGACAATTTTTTGGAATTATTCAGTGTAAGAGTTGACATCTAGGTCCTTCTGCCTTAGACCTTGTCTTCTCTTATGGAGTTGTATTTCATAATCCTCCGGAATGTAAGCCTCTCTTACTTTTTCTACCATAGATCTCCATCAAGCAATAGGCTTCTTCTCATCCTTCTCTCTTTCATCCTAGATGAACTTCCACCGAGTGAGACATGATCCTCTCAATCTTGCTTTGGAAAATTTCACTTTTTGAGCCTCTGTGATTCCATCACACTCAAAATGGTTTTCTAAGCCCTCTATCCAATCAAGAGCTACTTTTGGTTCCATTTTTCCACTAAAAATGGGGACTCCTTCCAAAGCTTTACCACACATAGCTTTTAGACCTTTAAACAATGGTTCTTGTTCACTGAAAGGGTCATCCTCAAGGAATTCATCTTCAATGGAAATTTATTTTCCTTTCCCTCCAACCTTGTCTAACACTTCATCTGCCTTCACATCAACTTCATCAAATTTTTGTTCAAGTTGAGCCAATCTATCTCAGAGTAACCTATTTTCCTCCTCTTGTTCATTCACCTTCTTCACTAGTTCAGAAATGGTCACCATTTTTGACTCTCCAATGGATTCCTTTGGTTGTAACATTAACCACAAGCCTGATCAACCTGTTCTTGGATACCAATCTGATAGAAGTAAACTCCTAGGTGTGCTCACACAAATCCCAAGATAGGACCTAGTTTGTCACTATCCAATTTAGGTTCCTAATTCAAATTTAGGACCTTCCTAATTCAATGTAAACTCTATCCAAGAATCCTCCCAACTCTTATCAAAGAGTTAAAATTTTGTGTTTTCACCTTAGATGACAATTATCTCAGTTTTGTCACAATGCTCTCAAAGGGCTCGAAGAAACTATTCCATATTTCTCCATACCAATACTCTCCTTGCTACAAGGGAAATTTTGGCACTTGTGATGTCCTTCCTACATCCAAAAAACTCACAATCCATAAGTTTTTAGAGCCAAAATGGTCGAGTTCTTGAATTGTCTCCAAACTGTCCAATTAGGCCCACTAGTCCTATTAGCCCTATCCAGAGGGTTTTTCTGGATTAATTCTAAATAACTTGCTCCTAACCCCCAAAAATATTATTGGATATAGATACCCTTTTTCAAACCTAAAGGATTTCTAAGGTCTTAGGTCTCCAATTTGTCTGTATAGTCCTATCCTAGAAATTAGGGCTTTGAGGCCTATTTTAGCTCTTCACAACCTATGGTCTGATTTCTCCTCACAAATAAATCTAGATGGATTGGTCATGCTCTGAACTTGATCCTAGGGATTCATAAGACCCTAATGAATATCTGACATCACTTTTTTTAGTTCACCATATCATTCCCTTGTCTTTGCAATGATTTCTAACCTCTCATGCACCTAACCTGGCTGTCTTAACTCGCATAGGGCATGAGTTTAAAAATAGATCTACACATTTAAAGACCGCCTAATCCTATAAATATTATGTATAGAGACTCCCCTATGCATTCCATTCAACCTTTTATGATTCCCATGGTTGAATTTTATGGGGGAGCCATGAAAGAAAAAATTGTCTGTAAGAGACCAGCAAACTGTCTAATAAGCAAATAATTTCCTACAACTTGAAGATTAACTCTAAACTACTAACAAACTGAAAAGAAAATTATTGTATCATTTCATAGTACATGAATCCATAGCTAAATCTCATTTTTCAATCCATAACAACACCATTAACATGCAAAATGAGTCGGCTATATACTTTCTGTAGAGATCTCTTCTTCTTGCTCACAAAAACTTGATTACAATCACTCTACCTCAAGATTCAAGCTTGAGAGTGTCTTAGATTCCTTTCTCCACCATTATAGGCCATTTGGAATCATTTCCCACTCCTACAATTGAGGCGATTCAATTTTTCTGGGTTGCATGAAACATTTGCAAAAGTTGCAAATGTTGTCATGACAACTTTTGGCATCTTTTGCATTAAGCATGCAAACTAGAATCTAGGACCTCTAGGCTATGTAGTTCAATGAAATAACACTATTTAATGAACTTAAGGCATATTTTACATCATGAATGGTTCTAGAACACATTTTGGATCCAAATCCCAACTTTAGACCAACTAAGCCTAAAGTAACCAAAACAACTAGCAATGACTAATTGGTGACCTTAGTGCTATCACTAACTCACCTAGTCCACATTACCTACTAATTCCTCAAAGAAAATAGACCTCTCTAACTTGGATAAGGTAAGATACAAGCCAAAAAATTCTAAGGCTTGAGGATTTCCTATATGCTCTTGCATCAGTAATCAGTTGATTATCTTGCTTGTATATTCCTAATAAAGAGAAATCCAATTTTAAATCTGTTGGTTTGAATTCATATTTCTCTGATTGTAAATGAACTGTTGGTTATTATAGTCATATTTATAATATTATCTTGTTCCATGCATCAAGTTTATGTGTGTTTGGAAATCATTTGGTCTCATGAATCTATATGTAAAAAATCAGTATTGAATCTTCCTTTTGCTTCACTGTAAGTGGGAAGACTAGGTGAATGGTCTGTTCATTATTTATTGGTCTCTTTCCCTAATTATTTTAAATATAAAACCACATTCATCCAATACAAATGCTAGATTTAACTCGATCCAAAGGAGGTAGTTAAGCCGTGCCATGAATCTCCAAGTAGGTGATGACCACCAAGTCAACAATCTCCCCCTCAGCATTGACTGAGCCTTCAACACCCACAGAAGGAAGACTCAAACCTATGACCCAAGGCTCTGATACCAATTGTTGGAATTATTTTTCATTGCACAAAAAGCTTGAACTATCAATGCCCAATCCACGGGAGGCGATTGAGTCATGTCACAAATCTGCAAGGACGTGTTGACCACCAAATCAACAAAAGCTACATGAATAATATTTTAATATTTAATTAGTGTGTGTATGTACTTGTAGTAATATAAGTTGTATTCCTTAATTATGAGTCTAATTTTTTAATCTCCTTACCAGTTTCTTTACTTTCCACTCTCTTAGAATATTTTAACTCCATTTTTAGACTTGAATTTCCTCTAACTAATTGAGATGTGTTCTATCCTAGTTTAGAAACCAATTTTCCTATTTTATATCAGTTTATAAATCTAGGAATATATTTAATATCATAGCTCTAATATCAAAGGTAAAATATTTCAAAATTTCAGATATTATGAATGTTGGTGTTTACATTATGGAATTGATCTCAATTTTTCTTCATGATCATTTTAACAAGATTTTTTTTTGCAAGTTTATTTCTTATTTTAGTTTTTTGGAGTTTTTAATTAAAGCATTGTTCAATATTGAATAATGAACTTACCAGTATTATTTTTCATTTTTTATATCAAGACTATATGATTTTGTGTATGTAGGTGAATTGAAACTCTTAATTTGAAAAATTTGTGCAATGAGGAATAAAAGGAACATAACAAGAAAATATGATCGAATAAGGAATGACAAAATGAAAGGTCATACAAAATGTAATCAAGATCAACTTGTTGAAGTTAAGGAAGAACCTATTGATATTCAAGAAGATGCAATTCAGGTAGGGGAATAAATTGGTAGTTCTAAAGGTGGAAATATATCTTTTTGCATGATAAATTTGATGGAGATGAATGATGATTCACTTTTTAGTCAAATTTCATCAGAACAAATGATATATGAAAGCGCAATAAAATTACATTGCAAAAATAATTAGGATGAATATTTAAAAATAAAAGTATAGTTGGAAAAGCACAATTATTTGCTAGGTTATTCAGGAAAAAGGAAATGATTCATGTTTTGGAGTTTTTGGGTGTTGATAACAAGAAGAGCTTAGGAGATAGTGTAAATCGATCAATATTTGAAAATTTGCAAGATGCATTGAACGGCATTAACAACTCAAGTCAAGGAGCCGATTTAAGTGTTGCACGTAGAGCATTGATGACTACTTATATAGTAGGAGGTTGACACAGAGAAAACCAGTACAAACAATTTTTTATTTAATTAATGTATCTAGAAGAACTGTTCAAATATATGTCAAGAAGAGAAATATGTTAGATGAAAATATTCAAAAGAATTGGGTAAATATTTTTAGACTTCCTCAAAAAGACAAAATTTTTGAAGATGTAAAAACATAGGTCATTGAATATTGGACCACTCACTCCCATGTTTCTTCTAATATAAGGGATACTATACATATGAAAGATCAAGAGACTAATATGAAAACTGCACATCCAAAATATTTTATAGATAGAACAGAAAGTGATTGTTTGAAGCATTCAAGAAACATTTTTCAGATGTGAAATTATGTCATAGAATATTTCAGAGGTTGTGCCCTTTCTTTGTACACATAGATAAGGTACGTGAAACTTGTTGTTTCCAAAATCATGTTGAGTTTCATTTATATTTACAATCATATATAAAAGTTATGACAATACTTAATTCAAATATGGTCATCCCTTAAAGTACAACACAATTGTGAAGTCTATTTTATGTGATAAATAAGAAGATTCAGATGAATTCAAAGTACAATGTATAAAGAGTGCATTCAATGATTGTGGATATTTGCATAAATTTCCATTGAAAATTGAGAATATTAATGTTTCAACACCAGTTTTGTGGAAGAGATTTGAATATGAGACATACCGAACTGAAACTAGAGATGAATCCAATGAAATTTATTGAAGAAGAGTGAATTCGTACATATTTCATACTATTATTTATCCACATATGCAACATTTTCATGGTGCATTATGGAAAGTTAAACAGTTTTGTGATTCCAAATATTTTTCCACCTGGTCGTATTATTTGAATTGTAGATTTTGATGAGAAGTATAGATTTTCCCCTCAACCGGAGCTTCAAGCTGAATATTATCAATCTGAGCAAGTTGCATTATTTGTACAAGTGACCTATAGACATGCATAATTTTATTTGGATGAGGTATAAAGAACCAATCCAAATGAAGGCATTATCATCAAGGAGGTTCATTTCTATATCAGTGATTATAAGGTTCGTGATAGGAGCTATGTGGCTCATTGTTTTGCAATGTATTTTGAAGATATTGCGAATCGCGGGATAAAGGCTTCACAATACTAGAATTGGTCTAATGGTTGTGCAGGTAAGTGTATGTACTTAAATTAATTTTCATTCTCATTTAATTACTTATTAAATTATTAAATGATTACATGTATTTATGCATATAACAACTTAATCTTACAAGACAATTTAAATCTGCAAAAGTCTTTAATTGGCTAGATATATAACCTGCTAGATGCAATGTTATGTTTGTGTGGCACTTATTTGAAAGTGGAAATGGAAAAGGAGAGAATGATGGATTAGGATCATGTGTGAAGTATGTACTTCACCAACATGAACTTCTAGGTACAAATGGTGTGAACAATAGTTATATATCAAATAATATAATTTCAACTTAGATCCATTTGCTTTAAACTGATAGTTTAGAAAATTAAGGTAACATGATAGAGAATTCAAAGAAAATTTTTGAATGGTGTGAAAGTCATTTTGCTAGTTAGGACACCAAATACAACAAACATTATTTTTGGGAAGTGAAAGATAATTTATATTGTGTTTGAAAATTCAAAATTAAAATTTAATTTCGTGTTCATCTATGTTATCATAATTGTTGATCTAAAAATATACAACTTTTATTTCATATTTGTAAGAAATATAGACCTATCTAATCCTTACAATTGTCAAAGAATTTTTTGTATTATAAGTTTACATCAATTGATGAGTACAGGAAAACAGAAGACTCTATTTATTCAAGTAAGAGAGAAATCATGTTTCCATGATGACCTCATTGAGGACAATCCAATGAGTCAATGTGAGAATGTTAAAAATAGAAATTTTTCATGATGGGATATGAACAAGTTAATCAGAATGCCTCCTTATGAAGATGATGACATTGACATAAAAAATCATGATCCTATATATACTCAGTTGATTATGAGCATGTTTTTGATTTAGTTGTTACAAGTGCGTGCATATACATGTTCTTTTATTTATATTTAATTTATCATGGAAGTGATGTTCAAATTGTATCTTAAACTTTTGATTTGAATTTAAATAGAATATTGATTGGCATAGGCGATATGTTTGTTGTGGTTGTGGATCCTGACAATGCAGAAAGTTTATATTATTATCTACTAAGATGCATGAAAGAAAGATACAAGCTAGCAAAATAAATTGTAGATGGTGATGGATAGTCATATCCAACTAGTTCATTTGTTATTGAAGGAACCAATTATTACAAATAAAGATAGACAAAAATGGTGTTCAATTTATTGAATACATGCCTGGCCAAAAAGTTTTACATTACAGTCACTTGGTTATAGAAACAAAGTTCCAATTTGAGACATTGCCAAAAAGAGGACATGGAAATAAAAAGTAGAGGTTTCCTATTAAAGAACATGAATTTTTTTTGGAGATAATAAAATGTAGAGAGGATCCAGACTATATGCATCAGAAAATTTAGGGTAAACTTCTTTGTGTAGCTCTCATATTTTAATACTTGAACTCTACAGTTTGAACTCTTATTTAATGTATTAGATATTGGATATATGCTATTGAACTATACAATTATGCATGCTTGGTAAATTATGTATTCTTTTATAATGTATAGTTTTATGGTTCAATGGTTTTAAAATATAGCTTTTATGTATGTTGTTATAGATTTTATGTATCTATGTTGATATGTGCATGCTTTGTTATGTATGTTGTTATGTTCATGCTTTGATGTATGACCTCCCATTAAGACATCCCCTTAGGACATCTCTTTTAAATTACTTTAAATTACTTAATTGTATTTTAATGGTTCAATTTTTTTAATATATATGTTATGTGCATGCTTTGATGTATGACCTACCCTTAATATATCCCCTTAAGACATTCCCTTTTAAATTACTTTAAATTACTACCATGACATTAGTTAGATTAATTAATTGTAATTTGATGATTCAATGTTTTTAATATATATGTTATGTGCATACTTTGATGTGTAATCTTTGATGTGTGACCTCCCCTTAAGATATCTCCTTAAGACACCCCCTTTTAAATTACTTTAAATTACTTACATGACATTAGTTAGATTACTTAATTGTATTTTAATTGTTCAATAGTTTTAACATATATGTTATGTGCATGCTTTGATGTGTATGCCTTGATGTATGAACTCCCATTAAGACATCCCCTTTTAAATTACTTTAAATTACTTACATGACATTAGTTAGATTACTTAATTGTATTTTAATGGTTCAACAGTTTTAATATATATGTTAGGTGCATGCTTTTATGTGTATGTTTTGATGTATGAGCTACCCTTAAGACATCCCCTTTTAAATTACTTGAAATTACTAACATGACATTAGTTAGATTACTTAATTGTATTTTAATGGTGCAATGGTTTTAATATATATGTTATGTGCATGCTTTGATGTATGACCTCCCCTTAAGACATCCCCTTTTAAATTACTTTAAATTAGTTACATGATATTAGTTAGATTACTTAATTGTATTTTAATGGTTCAATGGTTTTAATATATATGTTATGTGCATGATTTGATGTATATGTATATATATACATGTATATATATATATATATATGTATATATATATACATATATACATATATATACATATATACATATATATACATATATATATATATATATGTATATATAT
>MU224008.1:84792-114016 GCA_018584345.1 Thuja plicata
ACTTCTCTTCAATGAAGTGTTACAACTGTCAGCAATTTGGACATCCTACATATCAGTGTCCTAAAAAAGGTTCTACTTCTCAAGGAGGTGGGAAAAGAGTTAACTATGTCCAAGAAGAATCAAGTTGTAGCAGCAAGCCATCTGAAGTACCATTAGATTTAGAAGAAGGTGAGGAGCTCATGATAAGGAGGACCTTAATCAGAGAGCCAAGCAAAGAAGAACTAAGCCAAAGGAGAGCACTCTTTAGAGTGAAGTGCAAGATTATAGGAAAGGTGTGTAGAGTCATTATTGATTCAGGCTCAACTGATAATATCATTAGTGAAGAGACAACCACCAAGTTAAATTTGAAAAGGATTCCACATGAAAACCCATACAAGGTTACATGGCTCAACAAAGGACAACATGTGTTTGTAGGAGAACAAACATGGGTATAATTCACCAATTTCAAGTATAGAGATAGAGTTCTATGTGAAATTATTCCCATGGATGCATGCCACCTTCTACTTGGAAGACCATGGCAATTTGATAGCCAAGCCATGCAGGATGGAACCAAGAATGCATACTCATTCAAGAAAGATGGAGTGACTTAAAAAATTTAGTCACTAATAGAAGAAGGAGAGGTGAAAAAATCAAGTCCAAGTGTGCTCATGGTTGGTGAGAAGGAGTTCTTGAGGACTCTAGAAGAAGGATAAGGAGTTGGCTTTGCTTTAGTATTGAAGCCAAAAGATGAAGTTGATGTCAAGAAATCAGAGATACCGAAGGAGGTAAAAGAAATACTGGAAGAGTATAAGGATATTGTGAATGATGGGCATCCCACTCCCCTACCTCCTAAGATACTTGTTAGCCACAAGATTGACTTCATACCAGGAGCTACCTTACCCAACAAAGCTGCCTATAAGATGACCCCTCAACAAAATGAGGAAATAGCCAAGAAAATTAGAGGGTTATTAGACCAATGCCTAATTAGAAAGAGCATAAGACCATGCGCAGTCCCTACTATTTTAGCACCTAAGAAAGGAGGAGCTTGGAGACTTTGTACTGATTCTAGAGCCATAAATAGAATCACCATTAGGTATAGGCTTCCAATACCCAGAATTGAAGACATAATGGATTGTTTAGGGGAGGCAAAATACTTCAGAAAGATTGATCTCAAGAGTGCTTACCACCAAATCAGAATTAACGAAGGAGATGAATGGAAGACAAAATTCAAAACTATAGAAGGTTTGTATGAATGGCTTGTAATGCCATTTGGTTTGTCTAGTTCTCCCTCAACTTTTATGAGGTTTATGAATGAGGTATTGGTAGAATGCATTGGTAAATTTGTTGTTGTCTACCTAGATGACATTTTAGTTTTTATAAAAACTAAGGAGGAGCATATTAGGCATTTGAAATTTGTTTTCAAGAAATTGCATGATGAAAATCTAATGATCAACTTGGAGAATTGTGACTTCATGAAGCAGGAGCTTGTATATCTCGGTTTTGTTTTGTCACAGGGTAACCTCAAAATGGACCAAGAAAAGGTGGATGCTACTAAGGTGAGAATTTTCCATGGTTTAGCTTAGTATTACCAAAATTTCATTAGACATTTCAGTGGAATTTGTGCACCTATGTTAGACACCATCAAAGGTCGGATCAAGAAAAAGTTTCAATGGACACCACAAGCTGAAAGATGGTTTGAAACACTCAAGGAGAAGATAGCAGAGTTTCCTACTCTAGTTCTTCCAAGCTTTGATAATCTTTTTATAGTAGAATGTGATGCAAGTAATGTGGCCATTGGGGTTGTCATAAGCCAAGAAGGAAGACCAGTAGCTTTCCATAGTGAGAAGCTAAATGATGCAAAGAAGAAGTACGCTTCTTATGACTTAGAGTTGTATTCTCTAGTCCAAGCACTCAAGAAGTGGAGGCACTAAATTCTTCCAAAGGAGTTCATAGTATATACTGATAACCAAGCTCTCAGCTTCCTTAACTCTCAAGACAAACTTAGCAGCAAACACATGAAGTGGGTGGAGTATCTACAAGCTTACACTTTCAATATCAAGCATAAAAAGGGAGTACAGAATAAGGTTGCTGATGCATTAAGTAGAAGGCTGCTCATAGTCCAAGATGTTCAGCTAAAAAGCATAGGTATTGATAGCTTCAAAGACCTATATGCTAAAGATGAAGATTTTGCCCAAACCTACAAGGTATGCAAAGAGTTTAAAAACAACTTTCATGGTGAGTTTTCTGAATATACTTTGTAGAATGAGTTATTTTTTAAAGGAGGTCAACTTTGTGTTCCTAAAGGGTCTATGAAAGAGAATTTGATTCAGGAAAAACATAATGGAGCACTTAGTGGTCATTTTGGAGTCGGTAAGACTCAAGAGCTAGTCACTAGGTTCTATTTTTGGCCTAGAATGAATAGAGATGTTAGACAATATGTTGAGAGTTGTGTAGTGTGTCAAAAAGAAAAGGGCACATCTTCAAATGTAGGTCTTTATCAGCCACTTCCAATCCCAACTAGACCATGGGAATGCATAAGCATGGATTTTTTAGTTGGTTTGCTAAGAACAAGGCAGGGACATGACGGTATTTTTTTTGTAGTGGACAGATTTAGCAAGATGGCACATTTTGTACCTTGCAAGACTATTCATGATGCTTGTAACATTGTACAGTTGTTTTTTAGTGGAGTGGTGAGGATACATGGACTCCCACTCAGTATTGTTTCAGATAGAGACAATAAATTCATGAGCCATTTTTGGAAGACCTTATGGATAAGGCTGGGTACTAACTTGTCTTTTGGATCTGCATACCATCCACAGACGGATGGCCAAACAGAGGTGGTCAATAGATGTCTTGGTAACTTTCTGAGATGTCTCACAAAGGAGTATGGTCAAGCATGGGACCAACTCATTGGACAAGCTAAATATGCATACAATGATACAGTGAATAGATCAACTGGTAAGAGACCTTTTGAAATAGTTTATGGTTTTCACCCAAGAGGAATTTTTGAGCTTAGAGAATTGAAGGAAGGAATGTGTGGTAGTGGATATGCTAAGGAATTTTCTCATTCAATGATAGAAGTCCATGAAAGTGTGAGAAAGAACTTGATTTAAAATGCTGAAAAGGTAAAGCAAAAGGTGGATGCAACAAAGAGGGATGTTCAGTTTCAGATTGGAGACTTTGTGATGGTACACTTGAACAAAAATAGGTTGAAAAAAGGTGTCCCTCACAAGCTACAGATGAAGAGGCTAGGTCCATGTAAGATACTAGAAAAGTATGGAAACAATGCATACAAAGTGGAGCTTCCTGAAGACATTGGATTGTCACCGGTTTTCAACATTGTAGATTTGATAGCATACAAAGGACCAATTCAAGATGTTGATTAGAACCTTCAAGAGGTAATACAAGAGGTAAAAGATTTGAAATTAACCCCTACTCCATCTATGACAGCTGAAAAGATACTAGACTAAAGCATATACAAGAAGACTAGGAACAAAGAGTATATAGAGCACCTTGTCAAATGGTGTGAAAAAGAAGATGTTGATGCTACTTGGATCAGAGAAACAAACTTCAAGAGATTGGGCATTGATCCAAACATGCTCAATCCAAGGATGGATTAACCTTTCTTTTGTTTGGGGGAGTATGGTGCAGGAGCACACCTAGCTCAAACCCTTAGCTCTTTATTTCTATCATGTACTGACTCTAGCCAAGTCAGGAGAGTTTGTGTGGACCTTAGAAGGTCATTTGTTTTCCCTAAGATGGATATGACTAGGTCAATCCATGTCTAGCTAGTTTTCTTAGTTGGTTTCCTGATTTTTGGTTAACACTATCGGTTAACACTGTGTCAGTTAACACTGTCAGTTAACACTGTATCGGTTAACACTGTGTTGGTTAACACTATCGGTTAACACTGTCAGTTAACACCATTGGTTAACACTGTCAGTTAATTTAGAATGGTGGTCAGTGTTACGTTACTGTTGATCGGTAAAGTTAGTCATAACAACCTATGAAAAGTGAATCTTGTCTTTTATGGATGGTATGCTCAGTTGTAACGGTTCCTAAAGAGATGCTTGAAAATATATGGGCAGTTAAGGTCATTCCAAGGAGAGAATGGTTATTAATAACATCCCAATCCTTCATTTGAGAGATCTAGAGAGTAGAGATTGAAGAAAAGAGAAGCTACAGGAAATCACAGAGCTGCAAATTATTGTACTGTTCTGTTTTGTTTCCAGTAATGAGAAGTTTCAGATAGTGTGCTTAGTGGATATCAACTTCTTTGTTCATTTTGCATGGAAGTAGATTAGTTACTTTATTTTATGTTTCGTAAGTTTTTAATTATTCACCCATTCTGGGTTGTAAACAGTAATGGCCCCTCGAGATTACTGAATCCATGGTGAGAATCATGTGTTAGAATGGAACTCGAGAGGAGCCCTTGTTCATAGTTTCCTTTTTTTCTCTATAGGAGAAGCAACAAAAAAGAGTCTATAGATCTTACCCTAGGCGAGCTTGGTAATAGTCCAGCTAGGGAAGAAAATGAAAGCAATTTTCTGAGAACATTGATTGAGTGAGTAGAATGAATCTATCTGTGTAGGTTCAGCAAGAAGAAGATGAAAAGAATTTTGATGGGGACTGAGTCTTGAAGAGGATGTGAAGTTGAGAGTGACTTACCTCAGGTTAGGGTTGTGAATACCCTAAGGGATCTAGGAGAAAGATCTTAGAATAGAGCCAAGCTGGTTCTATAGCAGCAACAAGATGACTGTCCACATTGGAGAGGAAGAGATAAGAGGTTTTCTCTACTCTTTCTCTCAAGGAGGTATAGACTTTAGTGCCTAAAGCCACCGTGAAAAGGGAAGTTTTCCCATCTTATGTAGATATATGGTATGTTAAGGGGTATTAGTTTATAAGGTGTCATGTTCGTGCCATATCAACATTGATATACCAATGATTTTTAACTGCTCATGGTCGTTATCTAAATAATGACCAGATTCCATTATACTTTGCACAAAAAACTTATTCTAAGGTTCATTTAGGGATGGTAGTTAATTACACTAATTTGTTAGCACATCTAGGACAGGGCCGTTGCAGAGTTTCTAATAGAGACACTTTTCATCGAGCAGATCACAAGAGGCCATTACACAGGGCCATTGTTGGTCAGAGGGCACTTGCCATAGCTCCTTAATTGGGTCCTATTGTAGATGATGTCATTCGTAGCACCCAGCTATGAGGTATGATTGATAGTATGGGATACATTGCAGTAGATACTGCATGCATATCAAGTGATCAGGTTGGTCAGTACTGGATGTCTCAACGACACTCCAGATCGTCAGGTGGAGCATCCGCTAGGAGGGCCACACAGGACATGTATACTGTAGCGGGGATCCCTTCACATTCCAACCTAGAGGGAGTTACAGGAGAGACAACATGGGTCAAATTGTTTAGTTTTTCTAAGGATCTGTTGGATGCTTATGCATTTATAGCAACAGAGCATGATATCTGCATATGAAGTGTTAGAGCTTATGTGGGTACTCTTAGATACAACTAGCCACATCATTCTTACCTAGACCGTGGCCATAGTGGCTGTGCTCGTGAGGATCCATCTACTGACCACTCTATTGCTACAGAGGTAGGGGCACAACATACAAACCCTTCAGTCAGTGCAAGGAAGTAGTTCTCTGATGTTGGCCTTGAGGATGTTGACTTCAGCATGGCCACTACAGGTTACCTAGATTTTCTTACACATGATGATATGACTTCCATGCCATCTCATTTGGTTACTTGTTGCATTCATCATTAGAGAGACATGTGCATTCTATGGATGTTGCAAATGGAGAGATGAGCTTGAACCAGATGCCACAAAATCTTGATAGCTTGGTTGATAGGGTCAAGGCTATGGAGTCTGAGTACTATCAATTGCCAACATCTACACAGGTATAAATTATAAGATTATATATTTAATTTTACTAGATCTAAGTTATTTAAATTTGCAATATTTCATCTAGATGCATGTAAATTTACCTTTTTCTCTACCAGGATATGCCTCTTGTTACTCATGATTTGAGCACTGATCATGAACGTCGCCGGTACTCACTTGATGATGACATCAGTAGTGGATAGCTGAGTTTTTAATTTATCTATGTTTTCTTGTTTTATATAACACTTTATAACATGTGTACACACACACACACATATAGGGATCTACAATACTTCACAACATGATAGTCACTCTGGGCATGACCTCTTAGTGAGGAGTCCTCATGATGAGTCCTAGGCACTTTCATATTTCATCTAGACATATTACATACATACATATTTTTGATGTTACATTATTTAATTTGTAGACTCTAGAGTCGATTGACATATGTATTGTACACTTTGATTTATGTTTGACATGATTGACACATGTTTCATGCTTGCAGTACTTGATCTCTATGTTTTATGTTTACATACTTGATCTATGATTGATGTTTCATGCACGTATGTATGTGTTATATGTACTTTCATAGAGTCTATACTTTCACTCTATACATGTGTAATCTATGATTCATTGAACTTAAACATGTATATATATATATGTATATATATATATATCTATGTGTGTGTGTGTGTGTGTGTGTGTGTGTGTGCGCACGTGCACTTGATGTCTATGTTTATTGTTTAGATATTTGATCTACAGTTAATCTTTACATACTTGATCTATGATTGATGTTTCATGTATGTGTTATATTATTTCATAGATATACTTTCGCTCTAGATATAGTTCAAATGACCTATACATTTGTTGATTAAATGTACTTGACCTATGATATAAATGATGATGTCTAGTTCATGCTTTTAAATACATGTTTCATGTATGTGTTTAATATATATGACTGATCCTAATTTTAAAAGTATTTATGGAACATATTTAATTAATGAACAGTTCTATCTATAAAATTAAATTATATCCTAGAATTAAGTATTTTTGTAACATGCATGATCTACACATGGATATTGTTAATCTCTAAGTTCTGTTGATGATTAGTGCCCAACACTTAGTCATTTCATTAGGAATTTTTAGTTGGCTATCACCGTGGCTGAGCTAAAACTATTCAAGGCTGAGCACTTTTTCAGTATGCCTAGTTACATTGCCGAGCCGAGTTACGTTACTGAGCCGAGTAAAAGATAGAGATGTTAAATGCCGAGTGACAGACAGTCAAGTGCCGAGCAGGAAATTTTTTGTAGACTTGTCAGGAATGTTACAAACTTAAAGGATAAGTGATTCGGCCAACTTGTATAAGATTTTTGGGCCGACTAATGTATGTATTTAATTATTTTATCCTATGTATGACTCATTGTAAGCAGTAATTTTAATAACATCATGGTATGGGTATTGGATCTTGATCAATGATCTAGATCTCACTGTCAGATCTATATAGATATATTAGATTGCTTCAAAATCCTATTTTATGTGTATGTGCAAGAGGCAGAAGAGTAATTGTTGAAGTGACTGCATTTTGAAGTAAAATGCATAGAGGGTTATTTTGTTAAGAAGAAGAGATCAAGCAGAGCATAACACAGTGAACAATAGAGTAAAGGTATATCAGATTATAAGATCAGAAGAGATACTGAAAAGAGGAGATCTGTCATCAGCATATGAGTGCATATCGAAGGATTAATACTTGAGAATTTTTAATCATTGTATCAGGTGAAAATCTCTTAACAGAGTGGTTTTAGCAGGCCTTTATTTATCTCTTAATAGAGTGCTTACTTCATTGTAAGTTTAAATCCTTTAACAAGGTAGATTGTAATGATTTGAAGCTTTTAACAGAGTAGACCTTTCACAGGGTAGATTACATTTTGTAATCAAACATTGTAACCTTAATAGGTACACTTTATTACTGCAGTAGTGGAGACTTTTGTGAGTGTCATCCCCACCCTAGTTTTACCTATTTGGGTTTCTGGGTTACCAAATTATTGTGTAATGTGTTATTTATTTCATGGTGTGGATGCTATCTAAGTTTACATTAGATTCATTTATGTATGAATGTGAATCATTTTGTTTTAAGTTTTTATATTTCAAGATCTGAATCACCCCCCACCCCTCTTAGTATCTTGCTTTCCCATTATTGTATTTCCAACAATTGGTATCAGAGCTAGATTTCTCTAAAAGGTTATAATCATCTTGAGAATACAAATCTTGAAATGGAGATCTACAAGATGGGTAAAGTCATTGAGAATTAAAAGATTGATGTTCAGCTAGCACTCCAACAACTTGAGTCTGCAAGACAAGAATTAAAGAAGTCCTTGGCTGCAAGGAAAGATCTGGCCAAGCAGACGAATGACACTCATTATTAGGAAGAGGACACTACAAATCTATTTCAGAATGGAGATTATACTGAGAGCGATGCAGAAATAGAAAATATATTGGAAAAGAACAATGCACTATGTGAAGAAGTCAAAAATTTGAAGAAAGAAAAAGAAGCTCAATCAATAAGAATGTGTGAAGTTGTTGAACAGAAAAAGAAAGCCGAAGATGACAAGGCTATGGAAAAAGAAGAAAAGAGAATGTTGACTACCAGACTTGATGAAAGAACACATGATGTGCAAACCATGATAGTTAATCAAGTGGACATGGAAAATCAACTACTACTTGTAAATCAGGAGATCAGCAGGAAAGACTTGGAGATTGTTAATCTTAGATCTGAGAACAATCAATTGAAAGATGAATTGAGATCTGAGAAAGAACTTAATAATAGAGTAAATGATCCAAGTGTAGCTACGAGCTACTTTGAAAAATTGGTGGAAGAATCAAGAAGACCTAAAGATTCTTCTGGATTAGGCCACACTAAACAACATACAACCACTGAAGATGGAGAATCATCTAAGAGAGGTGAAAGAAAGAATGCAAAGCTAAGAAACAAGAAACCTATTTATGATCACTGTGGAAAACCAGGTCATACAACAAACAAATGCTGAAGCAAGAATGGTAAGTCCAATACTAAAACCAACTTTAATGGTTATTTCTTTAGCTGTAATAAGTTTGGACACCAAGCACGTGAATGTAAGGAAAAGGCAAGAAAAACACCTAGACTCAATGGTAATTTCTATAATTGTCACAAATTTGGTCATAGAGCACAAGATTTCAGATCTAAAGGTAAACAACAATGGACATCAAAGGTACAAGAAAAATCACCAAGAAAAGGCAATACTCACAATTGGGATTACAATACATGGCATAGTTTTCATTACTGTGGTGAGTACGGACATGTTCCAGAAAATTGCGTAAGGACACATTTCAGAGGTAAGTCTAAAAGTTGGATGAATGGAAGCTTAGTTTGTCATAGTTGTCTAAAAATTCGTCATACAAGGAAAGAATGCAAAATGAGAGTACCTGCACCTACAATTGAGAAAATTAGGGAACATATGAACAAGACATGGATTAAGAAGTCTAAACCATGCAGCAATGAAGCTAATGAAGCTGAGGTCACCCAATCCAATGGATCAGGTGATCACATCATCTCCAACTAAGAGAAAGAGGTATGTAAGGAATTGTATTTAAAAATTCTTATCTTACATCAGTTCCTAACATGAAATGTACAGAAAGTCCATATTTGCATATGCTAAGATGCACCGGGACATATTTTTGAAGACAAAATGCCAAGATGAGAAAATTGCACTACAGGTGCTGAGCATCTATCATGGACACTAAAGCCGAGTTCTTTAGTGAGTGCCAAGTTTTGTTGGTCCAGTAAAAGTTTGTAAAGGCCGAGTGTAGCAAGCCGAGTGGGATGCAAGTTGTGTTAAGGCCGAGGACAGCTGGCCTGCACTAACTCAACGGGTAGAACATTCAATTCTCACCTACCCTTACCCTTTTGTAGCTTATAAAGGATGAAGATTTGACAGCTCATTTTTACCTTGCAATTTTACTATCTATAGAGCGATTGAAGCGATTTATAGAATTGATCTTAATAGATCTAGGAACAAATATTTAATCAGTGTGCCAACGGAAATCTTGAAGTGAATAGTGAATAGAGAATAATATGAAGCATCACTTGCCGAGGTATTCTATTTTATATCCCTCAAACCCTAAATTTTAGAATTATGGCAGCAAGTTCTCCTGCACCAGCTAAGAACATGGAGGCAGAACAAGAACAAATTCAATTGATTCGGAGTGATGAATGTGAACCTCTCAACTTTTGACCCATTCCTGAAAGTGTGATATAGAGTGATTGGATGGGAGCCCTCTCATCCATTCCTCCCAAGGTACTTATGATTCATGATGTTCGATCATGTTATATGGTTAAAATTAGAGAAGTAGGAGATAATGAATTGAGGAAATCCTACAATAAACTGTGTGAAAATGGAGTTCTGAAGGAAGAAATCAAACACTTAGCCGAAAAAGGGTTAACTCATGCCCTAGATTTTCCCCAAGGTTTTAAAGATGAATGGATTACTATCTCTATGATTACAGAGGTATGACTATCTCTATGATAACAGAGGTATGACTATCTCTATGATTACTGATCTAGAACTTGATTTTGGAGTAAGGGTAATTGAACACAAGTTCTATCAATTGAGTAGATTGGATAGTGTTCCCTGTACAATAGTTGATAAAGCATGGAAAATTGTGAAGAAGAATCACACATATGATCTTGCTGAGCTACAATAGACATAGTTAGCTGAGAACCTTGCATCAATCAGAAAGGCTAAGAGCTCATCATGTAAGTTTGGTTCTTTAGTAGTTTGTATATTCTTCTACATTCAGGATACATTTCCTACTCTAGGAAATATTGTTTGGAAAAAGGATAGGCCCATTATAGTTCAGATCAGTGAATGTATAAAGAAACTAGGGATCAATTTCAATAGCATTATGGGTAGCTATTTTATAGAATTCAAGAAGAGAATGAGATTAAGGACTAGGATTCCTAAGTCACTAGTGGAGAAACACTATGATGAAGTTTGTTTTCTAGTTGACATAGATAACACTTATATCAAGGTAGTAACTCCTAGAATAACATGTTTAGAGCCA
The DNA here is from genome assembly GCA_018584345.1 of Thuja plicata. Classification (NCBI taxonomy): domain Eukaryota; kingdom Viridiplantae; phylum Streptophyta; class Pinopsida; order Cupressales; family Cupressaceae; genus Thuja; species Thuja plicata. The sequence continues at coordinate 95,780 of MU224008.1, forward strand.
TTTCCATATGAGATTAATGTTGATGAAGTATCAGCCGCCATCATTGCACTCCTAGCCGAGGCAATTGACACCACTGTAGAGAGATTTGGGAACTATGATGAAGTTAAGGCTAAGATCTCTAGAAGTTTGAATGAAGGAACTATGGAGAGAAAAAGGAAGAAGATAGTGAAAAATTTGAAGAAAATGGCTGGCTTGGGTAGTGATGAAGAATCTGAGGATGCACCTCTAGGTCTGTCCACTGGACAAGGTGAGGATATTTCTACTGAGGAGGAAGTCAGTGCATCAGAAGAAGTTACACAGAAAGCTAAGGGAAAGAAGCCATCAATTGTTATTGTAACCAAGCCAAGCCGAGCCAAACCTAAGGTTACACCTCCTGTAACTAATCATCTAAGGAAAAGAGCATCTATTTTCACTTCCCCAGTACAAGTGCAAACAAAATTATATGGTAAGAGAAAAGCTACAGAAAGTACTTCTGGTAAGGAAGCAAAGGTTGCTCCTAAGGCAGTGCTAAGTGAGCCAGCAAAGAGACCAAGAAGGAAATTAAATTTGAGACCAGATAGTGATGAGGAGTTGACAGAAATTGATGAACCCACAAACATACCTAAAACTCAATTCAAGAAACTAGCAAGCATTGATGAGGTATGTGATACCTTAAGGAATTCAGTAGGGTTAGCAACATTCAAGTTCATCAAATATGATAAGTTGAAAACAATAGATAGGCACAAAGTTCAGGAAGCACTCTTGGACATGATGAGCACCTTCAAATTGACTCCTACAGAGATAGGAAATCATGTGCCTAATGAACTATATGACTTTTTGTCAAGAAAATGGGAATTTGCACTTGCCATTGAGAGACAGATCTGAGAAGGAACCCTAGCCAAGATAATTCCTGACTTAACCTCTAAACAAAGAGTCAAATTTATTGAGGAGTACAAAAATAGGTTTGTACCAAAACTTAGAGGATATGTTGTTTTGAAAAATGACATAGAACGTTTAGTACAACAAAGTACAAGGATTTGGAAAGAGATTTTTGGACTGATTGTTCCAAAAGACAAGAAATATGGTGAAGGGACATCCGAGCAAAAGGAACAAGCAGCTGAAGAAAAGACTACCCCTAAACCATAGATAGTTAAAGCTCAAATTGCCACTGAATAGGATAGGACTAATGATGCATTAGATGCAACAAACACTAATGATCTAACTACAGATAGTCCTTTGGATTATATAGTTGATGATCCAAGCAATTTGAATGCCGAGGAACAAAAAATGTCGAGTGGTAAAGATACTGACTCACCTATTAAGGCAACTGATACAGAAGAAGGGAAGACCACAACATCCAAGGAAATAATTGAAGTTGTTAGTGATCAGAAAGGTGAAGAGAAATAACAAGCAAAGGAACAAGAGGTAACTTCACTAGATCCACCTATTTTAGAAGTTGTGAAGATAGTTTTAGATAGTGGAGTAGTAACAACAGAAGTTGTTTATAAGTCTAAAGAAGAAGAGGCTACACAAGTGTTGGTTGACCTACCACACTCTGCATTATCCACTCCCATAGGTCCTAAAATTGGTGGTATGCCAAACCAATAGATTGTATTGACAAAATTAAAGGAGGCATTGGATACTAAAACTGTCAACGGGAAAGACATTATGTTGTCGAGCATAAGTTCTCCAAAAATGAAGAAGAAGAAGATCTTGAAGAAGAAGTCACAGATTATAGATGTAACATTCGATGAAGTCATTGTGATTACACAATGGGATCCCAATGAGTTATCTTTCAAACAAATTGGGAATCTTCAAGAGTTTCTTAAAAGGAAGAAAAGACAGGAAGAGATGAAGATAGAACTGTGAGTGTGTATTTGGGAACCTATTAAGAAAGACACAAACACTCAATAAGTCATTTCATTAGCTTGAAAGGTTAGATAAAGCATATAAAACCCACTAATATCGACCTCTTTCCTTCTAACTAAGAGGAGTGTGATTAGTAACATATTAGCCCTCAGAATATGCTACAATCAGTGATGAATACAACCTAGCATGAAGGATTTTTAGTTTAAAACAAGCTAACAAGATGATAAACAAGCATTCTAGCTCCAAGCATGTGAATAATAACAATGTAAAAGCATGAAATAAGAAGTGAAATATTAGCCTAGGATTAATCCAATAGCATAACAATGTATTTTAAATCTAAGGTGAAGGCTCCTTTACTCTCAAAAATGGCTTCTATTTATATAAGAAGGAGAGAGAGGGGGGGGGGGACAAGGTGAATTAATGAGTGAAGAGGCTCATTAATGAAAGTGTAAGAACCATTAATGCCTTGGGCATTAATAAGGCATGGAGGATACATAGGCTTAAGGAATCTTCATTAATAAGGCATTAATGAAAGCCTTAAAGAAGCATGGGAAGGTGTAAGAGAGTGGCTTGAGAAAGTAGACCTTAAGGAAGTCAAGCTTGAGAAAGTGGGCTTTCTCAAGTGGGTTGAGTTTCTAAGCATTCCTTAATGGAATGTGACAACATTAGGAGGTGGGTTAGGGATAGAATTAGGATTAGGATTAGATTAACAAGGGTGAATGGGTTGATAAGGGTTAGAACCCAGGGTAGAAGTGGTTGAGCTAGGTTAGGTTAGGGTTTAGGGGAATATTAATTAATGAATTAAACTTATTTAATTCATTCAAAATTATAGGAATTAATTATTTAAACAATTTAATTGTTTTTAATAATTAGGGGACTATAGCCATTTTAATTAAATTAAATAGGCTAGGGTAATGAGCTATTTGCAAGTGGGCAATTGATTTAGGGATTTATTTAATTCCTTTATAATTAAATACTATAGCCATTGTTTGAATTTGGTTTGATTTAATTGGTCTGAATTGATTTAAATTGTATGGCTATAATAGTTAATATAATTTAGTGATAAAAATCACCTAGGACATTAAATTGATTTAAAGAATTATGCCAAGCAGTAACAGGGTCGTTTGGACATAATAGAGTGTATGATCACACTTAGGGTAAATAGGGTAAATAGTTGGAACAGACCAAATTTAGGTGGTTACATTTGCCCCTCTTTGAATTGATGTGTGAGCAACATATTGATTCAAAGAAAGTTTTCGATTCTGACTTCAGAAAGATACAGAATTTTGTTCTTGGTTGTCGAATGAAATGTTGATGAGATCAGTCTCGTACTTGATCAAACAACACTAATAGAATTGATTTTGAACTTGGTTGTCATCCAAAGATCAATAAAAGATTTTAAAGATACCAATTCTGAACTTGGTTGTCGTCCAAAGATTGGTAATACTGATTTTGAACTTGGTTGTCGTTCAAAAATCAGTAAGAAGCTGCTAGGTGCTTTTAATAAAAATCTTTTAAAATGAGGGAACATAAGATATCCATCTCATGAGAACCAAAGCTTTCTATCCAAAAGTTCTGACTTTAGTCAAGGAAACTGTTATGCCCCTAGTTTGTTTGATAACAAAGTCATTTTTAATGCAGTTTTGAGCAAAAATTTAATTGATGATAGTGTGATCATGCCCCCTCAGGAATGAAATCAAAGGAAAAGGAATAAATCCCCTAGTTGAACGAATGTATCACTTGCAGGAAGTGGCTAGAACAAGAAAGAATGGAGTAGAAGAAGGTGTGTTTAAAAAATAAACACATGATTACCAAGTTAATTACATGAGAATATGAGTGATAAGGATGATAAAATGATGTTTAGACTAAGATGTATGATGAAATGTGCAGTTTTAACCAATGTTGGGAACAAATGAAGCAAATTCATAAGTTTCAAAACTGTTGCAAAAATGACACGGTGCTGCTGAAAACATCGTAGATACCTTTGATTTGTTTCCCGATTGAGTAAAAAGAGAATAGAAATGAATTTTTAGTTGTCCAAGAGGAGTTTCGAAACTCCTAAATGTCTCAAAAGACCCATATAAGCCTCCAAAATTACCATTTCACTATTCATTTTTACTTTCCTCCATAGAAATTCAGAGAGCTCTACAGAGAAGATGGTAGTCTCCGTGAGGAAGCACCATTTCAAGACGAGCCATCAACATAAGTGACCAGCCGACTACCCACAACCCGTTAGTGCTTGATAAACCACCCTGTGAATTTTGCAATTTTCAATTTCATGCATTTTTATGTGTTTTAGAGCTAGTTGAATGTAGGATCGCATCCTATCAATCCTGAGTTGTATCCAGTTTTTCCCGGATCGTATCTAGTTTTTCTGGAATTCTACGTCACATTCAGTATTTATCAGATCACATCCACTACCTTAGATTTTGCCTTGTTTTATTAGGAATTCCATCAAGGGGTTGCATCCTGTTTGCTTAGGATCACACCCCGCATTTAGGATCGTATCCCATATTTCAGGAATTGCATCCTGTATACACAATCACATCCTGTATTTCTAGGATCACATCTGGTAAAAGAATTTTGATTTTTTAATGTTTTGATCTGTTTGCGTCCTGGAAACTTGGAATGATTTAGTTTTTTAGGAGGTTGCCCCTTGTCGTAGACAAGAATCTGATGTTTTATTATTTTGTCCAAATCAGGCCTAGTTTGAGGTAGTCGCATTTCACGACACTTATCCTGCATGTGTACTTGCATTGTCTGGCCGATTATCAGATGATGAGAAGACCACCATGATCTGATGTGAATTGCGTTCCTTGATAGGTTTACCTAAGATCAGGGTAAACTGTGGGTTGTTGACTGCTCTTGCCAAGAGATGGCATTCTGTGCACAACACCTTCCACTTACCGACATGAGAGATTACTATGATGCTAGAGGATGTCTGGAGGATACTCCACGTATTGATGGTTGGAAATGAGGTCTTCTTTGAGTCCAGAGCTGGTGTGGTGATTGGTACTGCACACAGATTCTTTCAGGATGATATCATAGACAGGAGATACTTGTCATGGGATTATATGGTTGATCACTATGATCGATTAGATGTGTATTTAGTAGGCTTGGTAGGCGGCATCCTTATGCCGGATAGAGGTCAGCATGGATTCCTAGTTGGGTGGGTTAGCATGGTTGAGAAAATGATCACCCACCATCGACATTTTTCTTGGGGGAGTTGTATATTAGCACACATGTACAGAGAGCTCCATGAGATTGTATACCATCACAACCGTAGTATGACTGTGGGCATACTCATTCTTCAGATTTGGGCCTGGGAGCACATCCCTGTCACATGGCCAATTATAGATAGGCAGAGGGCACCTGAGTAGCCCTATGTATATATGTATGTAGGCCTTTTACAGCAGGCCCATTTGGGCAAGGTCAAGTACTGCACTATTTATTTGATGATACGATAGAGGTCATTTGGCGACCATATCTAGACTATGAGGTGTAGACCTCTAATTCTTGGTAGGTACCATTTTTATGTCAGAGTAGATATCTGATTGGCTGGATGATGTATATCATAGAGTGCTTCGTCATCACCAGAGTTTTGAGGCAGTGTCGTCGGTGACAGGGCTGTACAAAGGATATTATAGTTTATGCTCAAACTTGAGATCAGACACCTCTATGGGGTGCTCAGTTGACTTATGAGACTGCTCATTAGGAGATCAAGGTCATGGTGGTAGTAGACTGGGACCTTCGTCTAGATTTAGAGGATGCAGGTGTTTTAGATGGCTATTCCACCGAGAGACTTCAATATCCTTTTCTACGATTCACTATTCTAGAGGAGATCATTCGTCACATAGAGGAGCCATTTGATTACAATCCTAATGACCAACCTATCAGGGGTAGAGGAGGTAGAGACAGGGCTCTTGGGAGACATGGGGGCCATGATGGTGGTAGAGATGGTGGCAGGGATGGCAGGTGTCCTCCATATGATGGGCCTATTGGAGATGACAGAGGTGGTGGAGAAGAGGCCGTGGATATAGGTGGTACGAGCGCTAGTGGGCAGGGTAGACGGTAGAGGTTTAGATTCATGGCCCCATGGAGAGATACTGGCCCATTTCTCATAGGTGAGTAGCAGTGTCAGAGGTGGCAGGAGGCACCTGAGCAGGATGCAGGCAGGGATGGAGATCCTTTGTCAAGATGTGAGTAGGAGAGGGAGCAGGTCCAAGCTTAGATTACAGCCTTGGAGGCTTGAGTGACAAGAGTAGAGTTGAGGTTAGCTATATCAGATGGCTTGCTTATAGATAGGGATAGGTAGATGCAGAGACTGAGGGCAAAGAGGGATGTGTAGGCCCATACAACAGCCCATCAGGGATAGAGGGCCACATATTATTACGCCCTATATCATGCAGTAGTTCCAGAGGGGCAAAGAGCTCCTACATGTTCTTGAGTGGCCTAGCAGTCAGAGGGGGCCATGCCGCCTCCATTAGAGCCTTTTATACCACCCCCCCTCCTCCTCCTTACCAGGAAGAGGGGGCGGGATAGAGCTGAGATTTTTGTATCATTTTGGTATGACATGTACATGTTGAGATCATATATGTATATCTGGATCCTGTTGAGATCCCCTCTTTTGTATATTTGGATCCTTTTGAGATTCTTTTTTGTAGATGACATTCATACATATATCTGATTCATTTTCATGTACTGATACTCTTTATGCTCATTGATACACTTTATGCTTTCTGGTACTCTTTATGCTTTCTGATACTCTTTATGATTTGATTTGTACAATGTTATGATGAGATTTATATATCTGATGTAGTTGCTAGATTCTTACATGTTTCATGACTTCTTTTTGCTTTCATAGATGTGGTAAATATATCTGTTTTACACATGTGATGATATCTTGGTCTCGTGATGAGTTAATTTTGCAGATGATAACACCATTTTATGAGTTGGATGTGATGAGCCATTACTGATATAAATATGTTACAAATGATACCTATGTGAAAATGCAAATGCATGTTTCTTTTGATTTTTTAGCTATGCAAAATATATGTATGGATGCACTTAGGATGTAAAGGTAAAAATGCAAGACATGGATGCTTTGATTTTTTGTATTTTCATGTTTCTTCTTTTCAATGAATGAAAAATGTATGCTATGGATGTGCAACAATATTTGATATCAGTAATATAGATGATGTAATTAACTTGATGTTTTGAGAAGAAGATAAAAACCATTTTTGAGCACAAACTGCCTTATGCCATTTATTTATGTTGATAAATGCATCATGCAATCTCTAAATGCAGCTATATGAAGACTCTTAGGACTTGTCACTGATTTAGCAAATTTTGCAACATTTTTATCATCATTGGGTGGTTTTCAGAATGGATACCTCCTGATAGTACAATCATCACTAATACCCACTAATATTATGATAATATGAGTACTATGTTTTAGTGAAATGTAAGAAATAGACTTAGGCATCAAGGCATAGAAGCCAAGATATCAGAATAGTCACCTTCCTTTTAATATACCAAATTCTGAGTAAGGCAAGATATTGGACCCGCAATGACCTTGAAAATTCATATCCTTGGGTTCATTATGATTTGTATACCTTAGTGAGAATCTGGATTGGAAAATAGACAAGGAGATTGTTTCAACCTCACCATAGTTTACACATAACAAAGATCGAGATATATGTGTCTATGTACGCATAGTAGCAGCTCTTACCATAAACATCCAAGTTAGGTGAAATTTATAGGATCATTTGGAACAACCACCATATGCAGAAAATCAAGAAAACATTATACCCCCAATACTGGCGACTCTTTCTCTTTGCATAGATGTCATTGAGAAACTAAGAGGACATAATAAATTATCAATGGAGAATCAATCAAATAAAATTTATAATTACTTAGATGCCCTTAATTGAAAACATCATCAGGACATTAAAGAATCATAATCAAACCACTATTAAATTGTGTGTTTAAGTAGTACTTATTTATTCATATGTCAAACACAGTAGAGAATCATCAATCAGAAAATTAGAATATAAGTAATATGGTGTTCCATGTCTATGCATTGGTAGGATAATCCATTCATGTTTGCGATCCAATATAGCCTTGTAGGAATGCTATGAATGTAAATGTTATGTCTGGATATGTGATGCTTGAAAAGACACCTTGGTTTTGAAAAAGTGGCATTATTTTGCATGTATCGAGAAACATTGTGTCTGTGAGGCAAATCAACCTAGAGAAATCTAGAAACCACAACTTACCATGCCAGTAAATATGCCCCCAGTGCAGAATGACTTATTCCTAAGATGTAAAGATAGACAAATCCCAAGCGAGGACAAGATAGTCATTTAGGAAAATGAAGTTAGCGTATGAGCACATGAAAAATTATGAAGGCCTAGTATTAGTAGTGCATTGATAGATGGAGTGCAGAACACAAGTGACACCTGATTGCTAGGTTTTCACCACTTGGTAAGATTCCTTTCTTTATTTTTGCTACAAAGATGCATGTTTTACCAGGTGCTCATCAAGGCACTTTTGTCTTTTTTAATTTTTTTTTTGCTATTTTTGCTTTTTTTGAATGTTTTTGTAGTATCAAGGTGCCTGTTTTACCAGGTTTTCACCAAGGATACCCTTTCTAAAGGACCTTTTCCACTATTTTTGGATTTCTTCAGGATCAATTTTCTGAATGTTTTTGGTGTTTTGCAAGAACTATTTGTTGTATAGGCTCTGCTAGCTAAACATTAAGCGTAGAATCACTTCAAATGTAGAGTGTTGATAGGATCTAGAAGAATGTCTCCCTTGGGTGTAGCTAATTGATAATCTCTAGTCCCAAAAGTAGTAGTGATAACATAAGGTCCCAACCAGTTAGGTTCAAACTTTCCTTTCTGCTCCCTATTAGGCTGGTTCTTAGGATTCTCCTTCAGGATGAGATCTCCTACTTCAAATTTTCTTGGTTTGACCTTTTTATTGTAACCTTTGGAAATATGTGCTTGATACACTTTGAGGTGATCAAACACTTGTTGTCTGCACTCATCTAGTAGGTCCAGAGAACTTACCCGATCAATGCGGCATTTCTCATCAGTAACCAATCCTTGTAAAGATATTCACAAAGATGGGATTTCAACCTCAATAGGTAGTACTACTTTAGCGCCATAGACTAGAGAAAATGGCGTGGCTCTAGTTGGTGTTCTTATGCTTGTTCTGTAGGCCCATAGTGCCGGATTTAGTTGTAGATACCAGTCTATGCAAGACTTACTTACAATTCTATGTAGAATCTTGAGAATATTCTTGTTTGATGCCTCAACCTGTCCGTTACCTTGAGGGTAATAGATTGAGGAGCAATGTTGAGTGATATGGAACTATTCACAAAGGTCATCAATGTCTTGATTTTTAAATTGGCCCCCATTGTCTGTCACAATTGAAGAGGGTATCCCATATCTAAAAATAATGTAGTTGAGAATGAACATAGCCACCTATTTTCCAGTGGCTTTGATGAGCGGCATGGCTTCAACCCACTTCACGAAATACTCAGTGGTGGTAATGATAAACTTGTGTCCATTTGAAGAGTTGTGATATATTTGTCCAACCAAGTCAAAGGCCCATCGCTGAAATTGCTAATGTGTTATGAAAGGTATAATTTCTCTAGCAGGAGCATGAATAAGGTTTCCATGTGTCTGGCATTTAAGACATTCTTTTGAAAATTGAATAGAATCTTTCTCCATGGTAGGCCAATAATAGCCTACTATGAGCAATTTCTTAGCTAATGAAAATTCATTCGAGTGTGATCCACATACACCTTCGCAGACATATTTTAATGCTAGATCAGACTCTTTGAGTTCTAAGCACCAAAGAAGTGTACCATCGAGACTGAGGTGATATAGGTTGTTAGTTATGAGGATGTAATGCAATGCTATCCTAATCAGGGATCTTTTCTCATTCTTGGATAGATTGGCGGGAATGGTTTGGTCAGAAAGGTACGTAATGATACTGGCATATCGAGATTGATCTGGGGTATTCAAGGTTAGCAAAGGCAGGATAGGACATTTCTTCCACCAAGAAGTCATAGAAGAACTGATGCTCCTCTAGTTGTAACATGGATGCCAAGGTATCCATAGCATCTACAGCCTTGTTCTCCGATCTTGGTAACTGCTGGAAGGTGACGGAGACAAAGTACTTCTTTAGATCATCAACTAGTTTCTTGTAGGGCATCAAATTTTCATCTTTTGTTTGATACTCCCCATTGATTTGATTGATAATTAGTTGGGAGTCACCATACACATGTAAATCTATGATCTTCCATTCCATGGCTAGCTTGAGGCCATTGACCAATGCTTCATACTCTAAGATATTGTTGGTGCATGGAAACATCAGTTTGTAATATTTTGGGAATCTTTTATCTTTATTGAGTGAATGAACCATAAAAGTACATCTTCCATGGATGTTCAGTGAGATGCATGATTGTTTCATCAGGGAAATCAATTAGTAAAGGTTCATCATCTTGGAGTGGTGAATCAGCCAATTGATCTGCAAGTACCTATCCTTTGATAGCTCGTCGTTCAACATATTCAATGTCAAACTCATTTAGAATTAGGACCCATTTTGCCAAACATCATGTTAATGTTGTTCTTCTTAAAAGATACTTTAGAGGATTGATCTTAGCAATGAGATTTACTTTATGAGAGAGCATGTAGTGTCTCAATTTATGTGATGCAAAGATGACTTCTAAGCATGCTTTTTCAATAATTCTATAATTGAGCTCATAGGTGACTAGTGTTCTACTAATGTAGGAGATAGATCATTCTTTCTTTGTTTCATCTTCTTGTGCTAGCAATACTCCTAGGGATTTAGTTGTTGTTGAAATGTATAGGAGTAAGGGTTTTCCATGAATAAGCGCCATAAGAATAGGTGGAGTAGCCAGGTACCCTTTCATTTCTCTGAAGTTTGGTTCATAGTGTTCATCCCATTTGAATGTAATCCCTTTATGAAGTAGCTCATTAAAGGGTCGTGCCTTATCTGCAAGTTGGGACATGAATCTCCTGATAGACTGGAGTCTCCCTTGTAGCATCCTCATTTGACTGATATTAGGTGGAGGAGTCATCTCTAGAATAGCTTTTACCTTTGCAGGATCTACCTCGATTCCCTTTGCTGATACTATGAATCCTAAGAGATTTCCTGATTGGACCCCAAAGGCACATTTCTTTGGGTTGAGCCTAAGTTGGAACTGTTCCATTCAATCCAATATATTTCTCAAATCAGCAATGTGAGTATCTCTTTCTTTGGTTTTAGCCGATGTGTCATCGATATAGTCCTCCATTTTCTTGTGCATCATGTCATAGAATATTGTTGTCATAGCTCTTTGATACGTTGCACCGACATTCTTTAACCAAAATGGCATGATGTTCCAAAAAAATGTGCCCCATGCGCATGTGAATGTGGTTTTTTCTTGATCCTCAGGGGCGATCTTGATTTGATTATAGCCCAAGAATCCATCCATTAATGAATACATCTGAAAGCCTGTTGTAAGATCTATGATCATGTCAATGTTTGGTAGAGGGAAGTCATCTTTCAGACATGCTTTGTTGAGGTCTCTAAAGTCTGTATAGATTCTAATAGATTTATCAAATTTAGAAATGGGGACCACATTAGAGATCCATGCTGCATAGGCAATGACTCAAATAAATCTAGCTTTCAACAACTTTTCTAATTCTTCTTTCACCAATAATGCAACATGACGATGCATTTTTCTCAGTTTTTGTTTCATAGGCTTGATCCCAGGTGCTATAGATAAGTGGTGCATAATGAGATTAGGATCTAGCCCTGGAATATCAGTGTAAGACCATGAAAAGTTGATCTTCTTCTCCTTGAGGAACTCTATGAACTGTACCTTCTCTTCTTCTGATAAAGATTGTGCTAGATGAACTATCTAAGGATTTTCAACAATGCCCAAGTTTAATGGCTATGTTGGTTCAATCAATACCAAAGATCTCTCCTGAAAGTGTTCAGTAAGGATATCAAGAGTCTCATCCTTTGGCACCTCTAAGAGGTTTTCACCATTGAATATGTCTTTTTTATTTACTATTTTGGGATCTGATACTGCCACAGAATGGTTTTCACTGTCAGTCCACTTTTTCTTTTTATTTTTCAATTTTTGACTAAGAAACCTGATATCCTCCTGTGGCATGTTCTCACTCCTTGCATTGGTGGAAGACGGGTAAGTTTCACAAGCATTGAGATAACAAGCTAGGGAGTGGTCATTATGAAAGTTGAGGATAGGAATAGGATCTATTTTAGTCCAATCAATTAGGTCTTGAAGTACCAATTTTAGGGAGTCAGATTCTAGGAAGGATAGCATCATGTTAGTATCAAGACTATTAACCGACATGACACAACCTGTTAAGTTAATTTCTTTGATATTTAGATCAATAAGAGTAAGATCGTTGTTAAAAGGGTCATTGTTAGTCATATATAGATCAAAGTCTGGTGACTCATTTATAGAAATATCATCATCATCCCTCTGTAAAAGGAGGCTTCTTTCTTGTAGCCTATGAAATTCTTGTAGACTTATGTATTCACCAGTGTCTCCATCAATGATTGAGGGAAGGAACTCTTCTTCTGCTTCAGGAGGATCAGCATCATTGAAAGGAGTGTTTGGTCGTTTACTAAGAGCTGAGGAAGCTGCAAACATGTGAATTGTATCTATTCCAATATCTTAATAGGAAATAGATAGCCAATCCCATTCATAGTCATGAGAGTCCATGATATCATCATCAGATCTGTTTAAATATTTAGAAATGTTTATTTGATGGACTCAGTTAACTGCTTGTAGATCAAAGTGAGGTAGATCGAGGATATGTGAAATTGTGACCAATTTCCCCAAGTTAGGATGTAAAGTCTATGGCTAGGGTTCCTCTTGAGTGATTATTGCTATGGTGTCTCCTACCTCTTGAATGGGAGGTTGTGCTATCAAAGGAGTGTGAAGATCCTATGTTACCTCAAATCTATGCACATAGCTTTCTCCTTGATATTCAAGATTCTCTGTACCAATTTGTAGTAACCTCTCATAAGGCTATGGTTCCAATATTATCTCATCTATTTTATCACTCCCTGTTTCAGAAAGTGGACTCTCTTTTGAAGTAGGTTTGTTGGATTGAGTATTAAAACCCAGTCCTATTTTATCTCTGTTGAGTCGGAACTCCATGGGAATAAGTTCAATGATCCCTCGTCCTGTGTCATTTAGAGGTCCCTTTCCTTTGTAACCCATTTGTGTAAGGAACTCATATCCCTTTCCATAGTGTTCTAGGGATATCTTCACATGTTTGACCTCGTATTCCATTGGTTCTCCTTTGTAAAGCTAGTCCAAGACTGCCTCTTCTTTTGTGTCATCTGAAGAAGATGTGGATGCCTTTATCATGCTAGTTGCCTTGTGTATTTATAGCTCTTTGAATGCTAGAGGAGTGAATGTTGATGACGGTTTCCCATAGGATCTCGGTGACACCAGAAGATCTGTCAGTGAGGGAGTCAAGTCCAGCTTGTACTCTCCTATACCTATTTCTTCAAGTTTCAAGGTCTTACTAAAACTCTTCATAACCATATCCTTGGTAGTTTCAGGAGCAACGACATCCATAGCCTCTTTGTTGTGTGGGATCATGCTACCTACTTTAATATTGTTGCAAGTGTAGTTGGCATCTGCAGGAATCATCACTTCTATCCCATTATGTGGGAACTTTATGCATTAGTGATAGGTGGATGGTATAGCTTGCATCTCATGAATCCATGGTATGCCTAGTAGAATATTGTAGGCCAATGGTAAATCTAGAACTTGACATATAACATTCCTTTCAATTGGTCCGACTCTGATAGGTAGAGGAATAAGACCCCTGCAGGATATTTCTTCCTCATCATAAGCTTTGATAGTTATCTTATTTCTAGTGTCAATTGTTTGTTCTAAGAGACCTAGTTTCTTGATGAGATCTAGGGTACATATATTCAATCCTGCACCTCCATCTATCAATACGCGTCTAACATGAGATTTATGAATAAAGACTTCAATATGGAGGGGTTCATTGTGTGGATGGGTCAATGACTTGTCGTCCTCTTCAGAAAAGGAGAGGTAGTGTGGTGCTGAGATATGATTGAACATCACTTGAAACTTGTCTATATCAATATCTTTTGGAACATTAGCAGTGTGTAGGGCCTGTTCTAGGATTTCCCTATGTAACGTGGATATCTTGAGAAACTCAAAGATGGAAATTTTGACAGCGGTTCTTTGCAATTGGTCTACCAAGTCATATTTTTCCCCAGGGATAGTGACCACATATTTTGCTGCTAGTTTAGGAATAGTTATAATAGGAACCTTTGATGTTGATGTCAGTTTTGGAGGTCCCTTGATTGTAACCTATGCTTGGCTCCATGTGACATCATTTGAGGAGGAGGAGGCACCTTTAATCGTGATCACATTGATGGATTCGGTTTTAATATTGAACATATTAATCACATTGTCACTCTTGGAATAGGTGTAGTTTACCTCATTACCCTTTCCTTTAGATGTCTCCCCTTGACTATAATTAGGACAAGGTTTGTTGAATGCTATATGATCCTCATTGGTAGTATGGCCATCTACTTTGATCTTACCTCCTTCGATGAGGTCTTGGATAACATGTTTAAGTTTGAGAAAATTATTAGTCTTGTGTCCCTTGTTTTTGTGGAAGACATAATAGGAGTTATCATCCCACCATCTGGGTTTGACCATTGGTTCCCATGGTTTAGAATCAGGAATCGTAAGAACTTTGTTATCCACCAATGTTTTCAAAATAGTCTCAAGAGGTTCCCCCAAAGGAGTGAATGTTTTTTGGGCTTTTTACATCCAGCTTCATTCTTTGTTGTTATCATTATTTTTTTTAGGAACAGGAGGTGTGACCTTAGCATCTTTTCTTTCTTGCATGCCATTGGTTAGATTAAATGCCTCGGGTTTAGGATTAATGTTAGAGATGTCAACCACTCTGTCATTAACAACATTTTTGTTTTGTTTCCACCATTTAGGCTTGGAGTTGGAGTTACTGCCTTTGTTTTCATTTTGAAGGGTGATCTCCCCCTTTTTGACCATGACTTCCTCAATACGGAGGGCATTTTTAATCATCCTATCGAAGCTAGGAGAATCTTGCATTTGTAGAGCATAGCTTAATTTAGGCACCAGATTATTAACAAAGATTTACATCTTCTTTGCTTCAGGAATGACCCTTGAATATCATGCAAAAATCTTCCTCCATCTTTGTAGGAAGTGTGTGAATGATTCTCCAGTTCGTTGTTTGGTATTACATAGATCCATCATAGCTACATCATGTTGGATGTTGTAGGAGTAATGTTGGATGAACTATTGCATCAACTCCTTGAATGTCTTGACCTTAGGGTTTAATTTTGAGAATCGCTCCATGGCATTACCTCCTAGGCTTCCTGGAAATAGTCGCATGAGGTATGTGGGTTCGTGCATCTACTAAATGCTTAGAGCACAAAATTCCCTTACATCGTCATGTGGATCAATTTCTCACGTGTACTTGTCATACTTTGGCCTTGCCACATTAGGAGGAAATGGGACCATAGTGATACTCTTGTCGAAAGGAAATGGACAAATGGCTTCCAAAGAGTATTTTGTTTTGGGTTTCTCCTTTTCTTGTTTGAGGTTGGTGAGCTCCGTTTGCATTAGATTGAGCTGTTTGGTGAGAATAGATATCGGGTTTGGTACCTCCTTTTCTTTGAGTCTTTCCACATTGTAATGCTTGGGTAACTTGACACCTGAGGATGCTAAATGGAGAAAGTATTTTTCTTTATCGTCACCAATTATTCGTTCCAATAGCTTGTCGATCCGTTTACTTTTTTTGAGTTTTTCATATTCATCTTCAGGGATCTCCTGTTCACTGTCTGATCCAAATGGATTATGTTCAAACTTGGGTCTTTCTTCCTCTTCCATGCCTTTGAATTTTGCTTGTTTGCCATCATTATAACCCTCAAAGGCTTTACTCCATTCGTTAGTGTTGTTATCCATTTGAGGGGAATCCAGATCAAGAAGGGAACTGCGAGAAGTTTCTCCTCGAAAGTGTGGTGTATGAGGAGGCACTTTTGAACCTTTAGTTGTGTACTGGTTGCATCTTGTGTTAACCATGAAGTTTGTTTCTCAACTTTGTTAATGTTTTCCAATAGTGCAAGTAAAGATTTCAGATCATTCAAGTGGGCGTGTCTGGGTAAAAGTAACTGTTTATTGTTGGTGGATGTAAATGATTCCAGCATCAGAGGGTTAGAATGCCCTGATAGTGAGCTGGAAACCAAGTTTTTGATAGAAAATGGGTAGACCACATGTATTGAACTGATCGTGAAAGACTGACTAAGCATGTAAGGATGACGTTTCAAAAGTGTTTTGAAATAACAATAGGGATACCAAAAGAGACAATAGGAACTAGCTAAAGAGTAAAAAGGGTATCCTAATCAACTGAGACTTCCTAAAAAAAACTACTACAAATGCCCACTATCCTGAATGCAAGCTCCCAGATACGAGCCTCTCATGCTACCAGATACGATCCTAGAATCTAGATATGACTTCTTGCTAACCAAATACGACCTTAAATACCAAATGTGATCCTAAATACTGAATACGACTCAAGAAAAATAGGATACAATTTTATGATGTCTTTGTCAATTTGGGTTAGTTTTGAAAAGTTTGTTTTTGAAGTGTGTGAAATTGCTTATTTCCAGATTACATCAAGAGGTATCGTAAGGTGTGAAAAACACTTGTACTCCAGGGTTTGAGATTTTTTGATTATTTTACGGAGCTTATCTTTTTAATGATCTTTTGGACACGTCAAACAGTTTTGCATTGTTAAAAGGTGAAACAAACACTCATTTTGTCCTATTTTCTAGGTGGAGGATAAAAATCTTTGCTCCTTGACATAGGTACACACTCAAATGCTAATAAGAATATAGCCATCATCAAGCACATAATAGCTCTAGTCATGATTTTGTATTAGCCGACTCCAAACACAAGTGAGGGCACGATATGACAAGTGTCTTGGGGCAATTACTTTTTATCTTGCACAAAGATTATCACCCTTTCGGGGATTAATTGGGTATTCTTTTAGTTAAAGTTGTTGTAGATTATTGGGTAATCCATTTGAAACTGTCCCCCATAGAATTGTATAAGGAAAAATTGAGGCATATAGCCCTATGAGTACCTGAATATATGTAGTCTCACAAGCAATATTCAAGCGGCTCTGCTCTACATATACCCAGATATGTTTAAGGAATGATGTCGTAATTCCAAGAACAAAACCAGTTCTATCTTCCGAGGCTTTTGCCTACAAGGAAGCAACTATTTATAGTGAGTTGGAAGGGTCGGCGTCAGACTTGTCCTCACTTGGGTCATTCTCGGGAGATTTTTTCCTCAACTGGTAGGCCTTCTACTATTTAAATGATATGTAACCATGATTGGAAAGCTTTGGATGTCTGGATTTCTGATTCTTCTGAGAAAGAAGAGCATACTCTCCTAATCTAAGCCATTTTTCCCAAAACACTTAAAGAAAAGTTCATTCCTTCAAGCTATGTTGAGCTCGATTTAGTTGGTCCTATTTTAAAGAAAACAGGATGCTTGAAAGGAAAAGTTTGCCTTGTTCAATTAACCACAATGATTTAATGATTTGTGTTGTTCAATTTCTAATACAAAAAGAATTAAGCGATTAAACTTGTTCTTTAATCCCACATATTTAGTGCTTTGTTTTGTTCATTTACTATCCAAAAGGAATTAAGTGATTTTCTTGCTTGTTCATTTACTCTAAATTCCGTTCAATCCATAAACTGATGTATGAGTTTATGATTTTCCTTAAAAGGAAAAGAGCATAATCCTCTAGTTAGTTTAGTGACAAATTGGAATATTTGTTTTAAATTTTGAAAATAGGTAAATACAGGTCAAGATGGGGGGTTGGCAACCTGTAAAACCGAGTTAGTATTTAATTCAACTCCATGAAAACCTCCAAAAATAACCTACAAACACTTGTTAAGCTGCAGAATACCACAAACACCACTTTGACAAAATGTTAGGATTAGGTAAACCGAATGCACAAGCCTTTTAACTAGATGCGAGCCTAAATTTATACTAAATGCGACATAGTATACCGTATGCAAGCTCTTACCCTAAATGTGATCCCTTTCTGACCAAGTTACTGAGAGGGGAGGGGTGAATCAGTAACACTTAAAACTTTAATACATTTCTGCACTTTCATATTCTTTATCCATTCATTCATCTAATCTACTGCAAGCATGAAAATGTAATCATTCATAACACATAACACAAAGATTGGTAACCCAGAAACCTTCCAAATAGAAAGTAAA
>MU224008.1:123858-134140 GCA_018584345.1 Thuja plicata
TATATATATATATATACACATGTTCTTCAATTATTCAATTGAATAAATTTGAAGTACATACATAAATTTAAACTTCAAAACAAATGATTTTACATTTATACCTAATATATCCCACAATACTCTGAATGTCATGACTTGATCTAAATGTGATGTTGTGTGATCCTGTGTTGGAACCACAAAATACATCTTACAAAACTCAACTACATCATGAGCATTATTTATACGATATCCCTAATAGTCTAGCTGATACTTTCTTAAAGCACGTTTGATACAGGCTCCTGCACCATCATGCTCTCCCTTTCCATGTCCACTCTCAAAGAAACTCCAAATATGTAGTATATTTTGGTATTGATGATATCTACATAGTGCATAAAATGGCCTTTCTTATTTAAATTGTGTTACACATCCATCTGACCAAACAAAATGCTTTTCAATTTTGATGGGTTTGTTTTCCAAAAATCCAAAAAATGTGTTAAAGCAATACTCAACAAAATGTATGTCATGGTCTTTCTCATCACTAATGTAAAATTGATATTCTTTCTTTATGACCCGTGTTTGATATGTACTTTCAGCACCATCTAAATCTAATTGTGCATATCGATAAGAAACATGTACCATGATAGTGACCTTCTATGTATAGTAGTATTCAGCTTGAAGTTGTTTCTGAGAAACAAAAGAGTAATTTTCTACAAAGTCAACAACTGATAAAATTGTTCCAACTGGAAAATTTTCTCTTAGTAGTATGAATTTTTTTTCTTTCCATTTATCAAAAAAAACATGACACATATATGGTTTTATCAATTTATGAAAAATTCTCCATAAATGTTACAACAAGTATCTCCTCCTCTACATATTCGAACCTTGTTGACTCTTTCCAAACTTTTATTTCAAACTTTATGTACTTATAACTCTTATAATTTACCATCCTCTTCATGTTGGTATCTTCAACTCTCAAAGGAAATTTAGCCGAATCCCCGCATGTTTGACAAGTTTCTCTTATGCAATCTATTTCATGTATTTCATGATCAATTGATTTGTTACATAAGATTGATGCTATGAATTGGCTTGGAAATTTCAAAAAAGAATTTTGATAGCCATCTCTTTCTTGTATCATCTTTCTAAACTCTTGATAGTAGAGATCGTGTTCAACATGATATCAACAACAAGTCTCAAAAGATTTAATTATCTTTACAAAATATGGCTTTAATATTTCAAACATTGATTGTCCAATCTTAATGTCAAGATTTGAATTAAAAAATGAGAGATACAATTGATGTTGTGTGTTTTCCAACCAATTTTATGTGTTCTACAAATACTCCTTAGACCTAGTCCTCTAATTGATAACATCTCTTGTATTTGGTGAAGGACGAGTATGATCAGTCCAAAATGTCCTAACCAAGTTCCTAACTATTTCATTAATCATATCAGAGTGCAAGGCTCTATACATTAGTGCCCAATTACCGTCCAATATAGTATCATCCAAATTGTTTCTCCTTTTCAAATAATTTCCTAGTGTCTTCCTATTGTACCTGATATGAGATGAAAGTGAAGAAATTTGTCTTTTTTGGGACATGTTTTTATTTAAAATAGATGTTAGTATAAATCTCCTTGAAATGGATTTGTCTGTAGATCTAGTTGTTTTCCCAATGGAATCCAAACCTTCCTTAACACTTTCAACAATATTTTTTTGCATGTTAGACGCTTTTGTCCTTTTCAAGCTTGCATCTACACCTATCAAATTTAATGGCTCTATTAACTCATCTTTAAGAAGTGTAATTGATAATAATTGGGTTTTTTCAAAGGTATCAAGATTCTCAAATTGTGCAATTATTTCCTTAAAATTTTTATTCAATTCCCTCTTCATAGTATTTATGGGTTGTTTAGCATAATCTCTCAATTTGTCCACATCCATTTCAATTAAATGATCTATGCTTTTACAATTAATTTTTCTCTTCAACTTTTGGGCTAGAATAACATTCTCATTTGTTGCTTGTACTTGGGTTACAAACAAAATTAAAAAATTCTCTTAATAGCTCATCTTAACCCGGGAAAGAACCAAATTGCATAATTAACCACAAAGAGACTAAATTGAGAGTTTGGGATTCTGAAGGTTGTACTTGTTGATCTTTTTGACCTTGCAATGACCCTTCTCCAACTTCTAAAGGTTGGGCTTGTTTACCTTGTGATGATCCTTCTCCAGATTCATAAGGTTTTGCTTCTTGAAAATTTCCTGTGCCAAAGATATAATTATTTTAAACAAAAGTCCAGAAATCAAATTTCCTATGTCCTATTATGTCTAATTAGGGGATTAATAGGTCTAATTGTGTCTAATTAGGTCCTAAAGGGTCTAATTAGATGTAATTAGGTCCTAATACCTTCTAATTGGATATAATTATCTCAGGTAAATGGTCTAATTCGATCTAATTAGGTCATAATACCCTCCAATTGGATCTAATTAGGTCCTAATGGGTCTAATTAGATCTAATTAGGTCCTAAAGGGTCTAATTAGATCTTATTAGGTTCTAATACCTTCTAATTGGATCTAATTAGGTCCTAAAGGGTCTAATTGCAACTAATTAGGTCCTAATGGGTCTAATTAGCTCCTAATGCACCTAATTGGAAATAATTAGGTCCTAAAGAGTCTAATTGGTCCTGGTGGGTGTAATTAGGTCCTAATGGGTCTAATTGGATCTAATTAGGTCCTAAAGGATCTAATTAGCTCCTAACATGGGTCTAATTGGAACTAGTTAGGTCCTAAAGGGTCTAATTGGATCTAATTAGGTTGTAATACCTTCTAATTGGATATGATTATGTCCTAATGGGTCTAATTGGACCTAATTAGGTCCTAAAGGGTCTAATTGGATCTCATTAGGTCCTAATGGGTCGAATTGGATCTAATTAGGTCCTAAAGAGTCTAATTAGCTCCTAATGGGTCTAATAAGCTCCTAATGGGCCTAATTCAAACTAATTAGGTCCTAAACGATCTAATTGGATCTAATTAGATCATAATACCTTCTAATTGGATATAATTATGTCCTAACACCTTCTAATTGGATCTAATTAGGTCATAATGGGTCTAATTGGATATCATTAAGTCATAAAGGGACTATTTAGTTCCTAATGGGTCAAATTGGAACTAATTAGGTCCTAAAGGGTCTAATTGCATCTAATTAGGTCCTAATATCTTCTAATTGGATATAATTATGTCCTAATGGGTCTAATTGGACCTAATTAGGTCATAAAGGGTCTAATTGGGTCTAATTGGATCTAATTAGGTCCTAAAGGGTTTAATTACATCTAATTAGGTCATAATACCTTCTAATTGGATCTAATTAGGTCCTAAAGGGTCTAATTGTATCCTAATGGGTCTAATTGGAATTAATTAGGTCCTAAAGGGTCTAATTGTATCTAATTAAGTCCTAATACCTTCTAATTGGATATAATTATGTCCTTAAGGGTATAATTGGATCTAACTAGGTCATAATACCTTCTAATTGGATCTCATTAGGTCTTAATGGGTCTAATTGGAATTGATTAGGTGCTAAAGGGTATAATTCGATCTAATTAGGTCCTAATACCTTCTAATTGGATCTAATTAGGTCCTAATGGGTCTACTTGGATCTAATTAGGTCCTAAAGGGTTTAACTAGCTCCTAATGGGTCTAATTGGAACTAATTAGGTCCTATAGAGTCTAATTGGATCTAATCAGGTCCTAATACCTTCTAGTTGGATATAATTATGTCCTAAAGGTTCTAATTGGATCTAATTAGGCCCTAATACCTTCTAATTGGATCTAATTTTATCTAATAAGGTCATAAATGGTCTAATTGGATCTAATTAGGTCCTAATACCTTCTAATTGGATATAACTATGTCCTAAAGGGTATAATTGGATCTAATTACGTCCAAATAACTTCTAATTGGATCTAATTAGGTCCTAATGGGTCTAATTGGAACTAATTAGGTCCTAAAGGGTCTAATTAGATCTAATTATGTCCTAATACCTTGTAATAGGATCTAATTAGGTCCTAATGGGTCTACTTGGATCTAATTAGTTCCTAAAGGGTTTAATTAGCTCCTATTGGGTCGAATGGGAATTAATTAGGTCCTAAAGGGTCTAATTGGATCTAATTAGGTCCAAATACCTTCTAATTGGATATAATTATGTCCTAAAGGGTCTAATTGGATCTAACTAGGTCCTAATACCTTCTAATTACATGTAATTGGATCTATCTAGGTCCTAAAGTGTCTAATTGGATCTAATTACGTCGTAATGCCTTCTAAATGGATCTAATTAGGTCCTAAAGGGTATAATTGGGTCCAATTAGATCTAATTAGGTCCTAAATGATCTAATTAGATCAAATTAGGTCCTAATACCTTCTAATCGGATCTAATTAGGTCCAAAAGGGTCTAATTGGATCCTAATGGGTCGAATTGGAACCAATTAGGTCCTAAAGGGTCTAATTTGGATCTAATTAGGACCTAATACCTTCTAATTGGATATAATTATGTCCTAATGGGTCTAATTGGAACTAATTAGGTCTTAAAGGGTTGTTGGTAAACAGATTATTCTTTTTCACTTTAACTCTAAAATACCCAATTATTAAAGAAACAATTGAATACAACAGTTGGGAAATGTAACTGAATTGAACTAATTTCCCTCTAAATTTTAAGGTACAACTCCCTTAAGTGATTAATTTTGAATGAATTTTTTTCTTTCCTAATTTCATGGGGGTTTGTTCTTAACCTAACAACAGAAGAGGTAATCCAAACTAGGCCTGGACAGGAACTAGTTCAGGCAAATACGTCTAGCTTTCTATCTGGCCAAATTTTAAGACTTTATAAATCATATAAGATCCCAAAATTGGTAATGCATGGACTGATAATGAAGATGAAAACACTAAACTAAAATATCAATGATAACATAATGAAAATGAATCGATCTACTTCATAAGAACATTTCTCATAATCTACGGGTGACACCCAGATTTCACCTCAATTAATTATATCAAATAATAATATAGAAACTCGGTTTAATCTTGAACTATAAATCCAATCTAAAGAAACATTCAAATTGATAGAAATATAAATGCAGTGGAATAGTTAAAACATTGGCATTTAGATATAAACAAAATTGACTCAGAAAAAATGAAGTTCTTCACACCAAAATTTAGCCAACCTTTGTATTGATTTTGAAAATAGTAGATATAGATCTTCAAAATTTGACCGCTACAAAAAGGGGTAACTGAAATGGTTCAACTTCCCTAACCAGAAATGATAAAAAAAAATTTATCCGTTACAAGCTCTATCAAAATTTAGTATAAGAGGGAATATATTTATGCCTCCGTTTAATTCCCCTTATCTATTTTTGCCCTATAGGCGGTGACAACTATGATGACCGAAATAAGCTCTTCATGTCTATTGATATGGACATTGGTATATCTGATGAGCCATTAGGAATGATCTTTGTCTAGGCTCTGAACCACATCTACCTGATCTTTCAGCTCTTCCATGGCTTTATAAATGCATCCAGTCAACTTTTGGAGTTCCAACACCTTATCCATGTGAGAGGAAGACTGTTCTTCCAGCTTATGCACATAATCGCAAAAGTATTTCTGGATGTTGGTCACTCCAATCATTTCTTTTCCATGACCACTTGTCTGTGACTCTGTGTGAAAACCTTGAAGGAGTTTAAAATATATGTTCTGTTCCTCTTTGATTTTGACATCTGTTTGTTGCAACCCTCCTTCGGCTTGGATTATCATCTCAGTCTTAAATTCCAAGCTTTGAAGCCATTCAATCAAAGGCTCATCTTCTTTCTGAAAGATCTTGGCCTTTATTACCTCCTTATTCTTCATTTTTATAGATAAATGTAGCATTACTATGCATTCTTGACACTTCACTTTCTCTGATGTGAAAGTCTGCAAATTCTTGTCAGTGTTGTTTCTCTCCTTTTCCAAATTTAGGAGAGTATCCCCCAGCTACTCAATAACTACCAGTCCTTCATATTTGAGCCTCTCTATCCATCATTTACCAATCTGCCCAAAATTTCTGCCTTTTTTCAACTTGGCTATGATGGGTTGATTCTCTACAACATTGGGGTCAAAAGTGGTTTGGGCACTCAGAATGCTCGCAATTGGAGTAACTAACTGCTTGATAAAGTTAGTTAGTTCAACAACTTCTTCTTTAAGTTGGACTTTAGCAGTCTTGAACTCCTCAAGATCTTCTTCAATTACAATATTAGTGGATTTACACCAATCCGCCTTAGTATCATGACAATCTATCCCCATATCAAATGACTACAGCTCAAAGTCAGAAGTAGTTAAATCTTCAAACCTGCCTTCCTTTGTGGGCTTTGCTACTTCCATAGTCAAATGCCCTATTTCTCGGTCTTGGCCTAATGTAGAAAATGTCTTTTTTTTCTTCACCTTGCTCATGGTGGCACTGGATTGTAAGGGTCGTGAAATAGTATGCTTGCAAGGAGCTCCTTCTTCTATCCTCTTCCTCTTCCTCTTGCGCTCTACTGTGTTCTCTATCAAAGACTCTTCACTAGTAACTTTTGTGGCAGAGACCAATTATTCTATGAATGACTCCCTAATGACCGGAGGAGTAGCTTTAGTTCAGGAAGAAAATGGATTCATTGAGGTAGGGGAGGAGGAAAATAATTTAGTGACTTGAAAAAATTTCTATTACTTTCCAGCCTCCTCATCCAATTCTATGGCTGCAGTGCTAGAACTATCTTCACCCACTTCCACTATAATAGGGGACCCTCACATTGGAGTATCTTGAATCAAGGTCTCATCTTGTATGTCTAAAGTGCTAGCTTTAACTGGTTTCTCTATTTTTGCACTTTTAACAGTCTGAGTTGTAGACGTGATTGGGTCTGTAGAAACTGCTTCTTCTATGGAACCAATGATAGGAGCCAAGCCATATCCGCATGTATTGTCCAATGGAATCATCTTTTTAGGAGGCTCATCACCTCCACCTATTGGTTGATCTATTTCCTTGGGTGTGGTTGTGATAGTCACCAAAAATGACGTAGGAGTACTCTTCTCACCATCCATTTGATCCACTGCTCTATCCTTTTGTAGATCCCACCCATCAAGGTCTGTAAGTAATCAATGGCTTGACCTAGCATGGGTTCAGATCTTATAGGAAGGGGCTTAATCTTTTCTATGTATGTATCATCATACATGTGTTGGTCATCATCTTCTATGCCTTCAACTGCAATCTTAACTTTGAACCTTTTGATTTGTTCAATAGTTAATCTTGCATAAAATCGATCTCTTCTTTCTAGATTGTCTTTATAGTTGGCCCAATAGTCCTCTATATCACCGATGTGATGAATACTGTGATGACATGTAACTGATTAAATGCCTGACTATATTAAGTTGAAGATGATGCAAGACATTAAATCAGTTAATGGTTTGTATTGTCATTGATGTCAACTTGATATCATCTGTATGGTCATATACATAATGCCAAAGACTTTAGAGAATCAATGGAACAAAGGTTATTCTTTCAGTAATGCATAAAATTCAAGTATTCACTAAGTGACAGACTACACCGACGAAGTGCACACCATCGGTAAAGATAGAGATAAAAGTCACAGTGATGCCCGATGAGTAGAAGATAGTGTTGCCTGACCAAACAGAATCAAAGGATGCCCGACGAGCTAAAAATAGTGTTTCTCGACGAGCAAGATCCAATGATACCTAATGGATGGAGATCCCGAAGCTAACTAAAGTGACACTGATGGAACTAGCTGTTGTCACCGGTGACAAACTATAGAGTTGACCGACAGAACAAAGAGATCAGAAAATGACAAAATATCTAGCTGGCAGAGCTAAAAGATAGACTTAATTGGTTGTTTGATTTGTTTTATTCAACCACAAATAAGTAAGTGATTTGTACAATTTTCAAGAAGATAACTACGAGATAAATCAAGAGTTAAAGCTGTAAATCAATTAACCTGGATTATTTTTCACACCAAGAATCAAGAACAAATATTTAAGGAATATCATGTCTATTTAAGAGACAAGTATAATTCATTCTTGTAAGCAAGAAATCAGATACACGGGGGAGTGAACTGATAGAAGATGCTAAAGAGAAATTGATGAAGGTAAAACTTCATGCAGTCCTGATCAATCAAGCTGAGGGAGAGATAAATAATTCTATAGGCACCGACGAACAGAAAAGAACAACATCACAGAGTAGAAAGAGTTAAGTACAAAGAAATTGAATTGGTACATTGATCAGAAAGATATTGTAATTAAATAGATCTCAATATCTGCAATTCAGTTGCATTAGAAACATGTCATTTTGTTTCAGTTTAACCATTGAAGCATTAAGTCTCTTAACAGAGTAGGACTTAACAGTCTTTTGTAATTGAGGTATATCCTAACAGATTACCAGAAAGTTGACTCATGATAGTAGCACTGGTATTACCTAAAGCCTATTCACAGTCTAAGAAGGAGGTTGATTCAAGGATGGTAGTAAGATTTGCATAAAGCCTATTGACAGTCATGAGACCGATTCAAGGACGGTAGCGTAGATGCCAGATACTAAGTGACAACCTCTGTATAAAAATCCTCTAACAAGTTTGAATTTAACCATGTGTTTGTAACCTTTAACATGGTTGGCTCCTAACAGGGCTCACTTCAGAAGAGTGAAAATTTGGGGTACCGGTCCTAGTGGTTTTTCCCTTAACAGGGTTTCCATGTTGAAATCCTTGTGTTATATGTGTATGGTTCATTACTTTATTGTTTTACATTCTACATATGCATTTATGGATTGACTGGTATACTCTGCATATTTACTGAGTATCAGTAAATATAGTTTACTACTTATTGGTTATCAAGGAGAATAAGGATAGACAAGGAAAACTAACAGATAGTTATTTACTTTAAGTATTTTAAAGGCATACATCTTTTTGGGACTAAATAATTTGAGAAGTATTGATTGGTGGATTAAAGTTTAAATTGGATAAATTTTTAAGGCCACTGATTCACCCCCCCCTCAGTTGTTACTAACAATTGGTATTAGATCTTGTGTGCTTAGAAGGAAGGTTTCAATACCTAAGTAAAGATCACAAGATGAACAGATGAGATGTGCCCAAGTTGAACAAGGACAACTTTGGTTCATGGCAAAGCAGGATAAAGCTTCAGTTATCAGGTATTGGCAATGATATTACTCAATACTTAGATACTGAATATGTGTTGCCTACAGGACCATTGATAGTAGATCAATTAAGAGTAAAGCATGAACATAAATACATGGTTATAGAGCTTTTAGCCTCACTCTCTGATACTGAATTTGATGATGTCAAAGATTGCAAAAATACAAAGACAATGTGGTACAAGTTGAAACTTGTACATGGAGGTGATGCAAATGTTCTGAGAGCCAAGGCAGAAAGCCTTAGAGGAAAATTTGATGATCTCAGAATGAAAGAAGGTGA
Organism: Thuja plicata; assembly: GCA_018584345.1. Classification (NCBI taxonomy): domain Eukaryota; kingdom Viridiplantae; phylum Streptophyta; class Pinopsida; order Cupressales; family Cupressaceae; genus Thuja; species Thuja plicata. Next base: position 133,316 of record MU224008.1, read on the forward strand.
AAACATCACACAGTACACCACAAGAATAAAAAAGGTAGTCAATGCTATACGAGGTGTTGGAGGTACACTTGAAGAGGAGACAATGGTAAGTAAAATCCTAAGAACCTTATTTCCCATATATTCTATTAGAGTATCTACTATTCATGAAATGAGAGCAGTAGCAAATAATACAGTAAATCTTGATAGCCTGATTGGTAGACTAATTTCCTTTGTGATGAATAACTTTGATAATAGTGTCTTACCAAGATTAGAGTCTACATTCAAGTCTTCTATGAGAATAAGCAAATCTAGTTAGAAACATTCATCTAGAAGAGACAGTGAAAGAGAAAGTGAAGAAGAAGATCTAGATGAAATTGAAGAACTCATGGCAAGAAGAATGCTAAGAGACAAAGGTAAATACAAAGGCAAGTTACCACTTGTATGTTTTAATTGTAAAGAGATTGGACACTTTGCTGCAAGATGTCCTAAAAGAAAAGATGACAGAAATGATAACAGATCTTTTGAGAAGAAATCTGACCTAGGTGATAACAAAGATGACAGAGGTTACCGATGATCAGAATGAAGTGATACCCAAGATTACAAGGACAAAGGCAAGAAGACTAGCTATCTAGCTGCTTACAAAGATGAAAATACTGACACCGAACTGGATATTGATGTTGAGATAGTGTTTGTAGCTATGAAGGATGATTCAAATGAACATGAAAGGTATGAAGAAACTACACTCATATCTAAGATTAGTAAGAATGATATCTAGATTATAGATAGTGGCTACACTCACCATATGACCGGTGACAAAGAAAAGTTTAATACTTTTGAATACTATAA
>MU224008.1:134714-150626 GCA_018584345.1 Thuja plicata
GTTTCTAAAAGAAAAATCTGAAGCATTCAAGATGTTTAAATGGTATAAGGCTATGGTAGAGAAACAAAGTGGTAAGGATCTGAAATGTTTAAGATCAGATAGAGGAGGAGAATTTATATCAGATGAACTCACTAATTTCTGTAATGAGCATGGTATAAAAAGATAGGTTTCTGCCCCAAGAAAACCACAACAAAATGGGATTTTCGAGAGAAGGAACAGATCAATAGTTGATTGTGCAAGAACATTGATGATAGAGAAGGACATCACCCAGATCTTCTCGAGAGAAGCTATTAGCACTGCTGTCTACACACTTAAAAGAGTACAATTAAGAAAGGACTCAAAGAAGACTCCTTATGAGCTATGGTATGGTAAAACACCCAATGTAAGTTACTTCAAAATTTTGGCAGTCAATGTTATGTCTTAAAAGATTAAAGAAACAGAAACCTAGACGCCAAAAGTGATGAAGGTATTTTTCTGGGGTATTCTACCAAAAGCAAAGCTTTTAAATATCTACTCAAGGCTTCTAACAAAATAGTTGAAAGTGCAAATGTAAAGATTGATGAATTTGCAGAAAAGAATGAGATGGAAAGCACAAAAGAACAAGAGGACTACAAAAAATTTATATATAATGAAGAACCCATCACTCTACCCGAGCAACAATGCTTAAATAATGTGCAAGGTAATGAAGATCAAGATGATATACAAAGAGCTCTACCTATACTTGAAAGATATGTAAGAAGGAACCATCCAGAGGACCAGATCATAGGAGATAAGAAAGCTGGTACAAGAACGAGAAGTAGGTCTTTAAACTCAAATTGCTTAATTTGTGAGTTTGAACCAAAGTCTGTCAATGCTGCACTAGATAATGAAGAATGGATAAGTGGTATGAATGATGAGATTGAACAGATTGAGAAGAACAAGACATGGTCACTTGTGCCAAGACCAAATGACAAGAATGTCATCGGTACAAAATGGATATTCAGGAACAAACTGAATGAGAATGTAGAAGTCACAAGGAACAAAGAAAGACTAGTATGCAAGGGGTATGCACAAGAGGAAGGTATAGAATATGGAGAAACCTTTGCACTCATTGCTATTATAGGAGTAAGAATTCTACTTGCTTATGCTTCCTATAAAGGATTCAAAGTATATCAAATGGACATCAAGTCAGCATTCCTAAATGTAATACTTGAAGAAGAGGTATACATTGAGCAACCAGAAGGGTTTGTGGATCCAAACAAGAGGAACATGGTATGTACACTTCACAAAGCCTTGTATGGATTAAAACAAGCTCCCAGAGCCTGGTATGAGTGATTTCATTCCTATCGAATAAGTATTGGATTCATAAGGAGTAGTGAGAATAGTAATCTTTATTTGAAAGAAGATACTAATGCTAACACTTTGATTGCTGAAATATTTGTTGATGACATCATATTTGGAGGCAATGATATGCTACGCAAATCATTTTCTGATGAGATGAGAAAGGAATTTAAGATGTCTATGTTTGGAGAGATCAAGTTCTTTCTTGGTCTGCAGATCATTCAACAAAGTGAAGGTATTTTCATTACACAGTCCAAATACATCAAAGAAATCCTAAAAATGTTCAAGATGGAAGATTCCAAACCTGTTGGAACACCGATGGCTACTGGATGAAAATTAACAAAGGAAGACAAGACAACAGAGGTAAATCAGACTCTATACAGATCAATGATAGGGAAACTCATGTATGTTGTACACACTAGACTAGATATTGCACATGCAGTAGGAATTGTTGCTATATTTTCTGCTAACACCAGGGAATCACATATAGCTGCTATGAAGAGAATACTAAGATATCTAAAGAATACTAAGGAATTTGGCTTATAGTATAGAAGAGAAGGCAAATTTGAATTGAAAGTGTTTACCGATGCTGATTGGGCTAGAAATATTGATGACTGGAAGAGCACAATTGGAGGAGCATTCCTTATGGGTGACAGACTTGTCACATGGATTAGCAAGAAGCAAGGATGCATCTCTCAGTCCACTGCAGAAGCATAATATGTTGCTACTGCTGCAAACTGCTCAAACATTGCATGGATCAAATAGTTGTTGGAAGGTATGCATATCAAGATCATCGAACCAGTAGTTATCGATTGTGATAACACTAGTACAATAAATATTTCCAAGAATTCATTCATGCATGCAAAGACTAAACACATTGCCATCAAGTATCATTACTTAAGAGAACAAGTTCAAGAAAAAGAGGTAATACTTGAATATGTGCAATCAAAAGAATAATTGGCTGATATCATCACCAACCCATTGCCCAAGGATACATTTGAGTACCTGAGAAAAAGACTAGGGGTCAAACCCATGTCTAATAGTCAGTAAAAGGACTGGACGGTGCATCAAGCCATATAATATCAGAATATCATTCATGATTGATGCAAGTAGAAGTTCAACTTCAAAGTTACATCTATATATAAAAAGGTATATATCAGAATAGAGCACCTGAGTAAACTGTTATATTGATGATGGATAAAGGAAATTCAAGGAAAATATTATGGATAGAAGAAATTGTTTGATAGAATGTCAGATATTTGTGAAATATTTGTTTGGCATTGTTGTCAAAGGGAGAGAATGTATTCATATTATCATAAGAAACTATTCATTATCAGATTACTCCAAATAGGGAGAGATCATATCCAAAGGGAGAGAATTTTTGTATCAAAGTTGTAAACAAAAGAGAAAGAAATCAAAGAAGCAGAACAAAAATGAAAAAAATTGACACCAACAGAGGTCACAACACATCAGAAGAAGAAACAAAAACCTGCAAGAATCAAATCCAACCTTACACAGAGCTTACTGGCGGTCAGACATTTTATCGGTTATCAAAACAAACTATTTGGTAATTTGATGAAACTCAACAAATGTATTTCATATTGTATTAGAAATAGTATAGTGTGATAATATAGTATGTTGCCATCAATGCCAAAGGGAAAGATTGATGACATGTAATTGATTAAATGGTTGACTATATTAAGTTGAAGATGATGCAAGACATTAAATCAGTTAATGGTTTGTATTGTCATTGATGTCAACTTGATATCATCTATATGGTCATATACATAATGCCAAAGACTTCAGAGGATCAATGGAACAAAGGTTATGCTTTCAACAATGCATAAAAGTCAAGTATTCACTAAGTGACAGACTACACCGATGGAGTGCACACCATCGGTAAAGACAAAGATAAAAGTCACAGTGATGCTCGACGAGCAGAAGATAGTGTTGCCCGATGAAACATAAGCAAAGGATGCCCGAAGAGCTAAAAATAGTGTTGCCCAATGAGCAAGATCAAATGATACCCGACAAATGGAGATCCCGAAGCTAACTGAAGCAACACCAATGGAACTGGCAGTTGTCACCGTAGACAAATTGCATAGTTGACCGACAGAACAAAGAGATCAGAAAATGACAAAATATCTAGCTAGCAGAGCTAAAAGATAGACTTAACTAGTTGTTTGATTTGTTTTATTTGACCATAGTTAAGTAAGTTATTTGTACAGTTGGAAAGAAGATAACTACAAGATAAATTAGGAGTTAAAGTCATAAATCAATTTGGCTGGATTGTTTTTCATGCCAAGAATCAAGAACCAACAATTAAGGAATATCATGTCTATTTAAGAGATAAGTATAATTCATTCCCGTAAGCAAGAAATCAGATACACGGGGGAGTGAACTGATAGAAGATGTTGAAGAGAAACTAATGAAGGTAAAACTTCATGTAGTCCTGATCAATCAAGCTGAGGGAGAGCTAAAGAATTTTGTAGACACCGACAAACAGAAAAGAACAGAATCATAGAGAAAAAAGAGTTAAGTATAAAGGAATTGAATTGATACATTGATCAGAAACATATTGTAAGTAAATAGATCTAAATATTTTCAATTCAGTTGCATTAGAAACAGGTCATTTTGTTTCAGTTTAACCATTGAAGGATTAAGTCTCTTAACAGAGCAGGACTTAACAGTCTTTTGTAATTGAGGTATATCCTAATAGATTACCAGAAGATTGAATAATAATAGTAGCACCAGGCTTACCTAAAGCCTATTGACAGTCTAAGAAGGAGGCTGATTCAAGGATGGTAGTAAGATTTGCATAAAGCCTATTGACAGCCATGAGACTGATTCAAGGATGGTAGCATAGATGCGAGATACTAAGTTACAACCTATGTATAAAAATCCTCTAATAAGGTCACACTTAACCATGTGTTTGTAACCTTTAACAGGGTTGGCTCCTAACAGGGCTCACTTTAGAAGAGTGAAAATTTGGGGTACCGGTCCCAGTGGTTTTTCCCTTAACAGGGTTTCCACGTTAAAATCCTTATGTTATATGTGTATGGTTCATTACTTTATTGTTTTACATTCTTCATATGCATTTATGGATTGACTGGTATACTCTGCATATTTATTGAGTATCGGTAAATATAGTTTACTGCTTATCAGTTATCAAGGAGAGTAAGGAAAGACAAGGTAAACCAACAGACAGTTATTACTTTAAGTATTTCAAAGGCATACATCTTTTTGGGACTAAATAATTTGAGAAGTACTAATTGGTGGATTAAAGTTTAAATTGGATAAATTTTTGAGGCCACTGATTCACCACCCCCCCCCTCTCTTAGTTATTACTAACATAGTGTGACCCATTTACAAGTAATCTCGGGCATAGTTCACAGGATCATACTGTAGCCTCAGAACATCATACGTTTCCAATTGAAACTTCTTCAAGAATGCTTTCAAAACATTCTTTGCATCAGATCAAGATGCACAACTGTAGGCTCCAATAGTCATTGGGAAATCATAGCCTTTCTTCTTGGGACCCGTATAGATCAGGTTCACTTGGACTGCTTGCCTCATTACCTCAACCAACACGATCATGTTTTTGGGGTACCTGGACAGCTTCAAAGGAAAATCATCAAATCTTGCAAGATGAATGTATGAGAAATTCACAAATTGGCTAAAATAAGCTCGAAATTGGGTTATAAATGCCATGGCTTTTGGAGAAAATCTCCTTTCTGGGAAACCTTGTAACTCCCTACACAGTCTCATTCTGAATGCATCATTAACTTTGTGATACTCAGTATAACTATTATGTAATTGCAAATAGGGGAAGAATTCATAACTCTTAACATCCACCAAGAATTCTTCTAGTCTAGGAAATCCTGGCCAAATTTGAATTGTAGCTAAGAACTTGTTCTGATGTTTAGCTCTATTTAGGGCATTTGAAATATTTTCTCTTACCATGTGAGCCCAATCAATGAAATTATGCTGAGAGTAAATCACATGAACCAGGAAGAAATGATGCTCAATGAAATTAAGTGCATCACTCTCACCTCTGATCTTGTGAAGCAATACTAGGATGTCTACAATTTCTAGCTTGAGGTTCATGTCATATAGTGTTTTTGGAAACTTGTCCTTGGCACTCCTCGACTCCTGGAACCATGTCTTCATTATCTCCTTCTTCCACAAAGTCTTCTTTGCTCCATATTTAGTAACTCCCTAACTGTATGTCATCTCTGAGTATTACGCTTTCTCTTGAATATGAAGGGAGTTCTAGACAAAGTATCGGTCAATAAAGAGTAGCACCGTATCATCGGGCATAATAATTTGCTTGGTGTCCAGATTATAGTGAGCTATGCATTCTTGAACAATCTCTGGAGCTTGAATTGCAATACGGAAACCGGTGGCTTTGACTAATCCACTCTCCTTTAGTTTATCTATAATTGGATGTATCCTTTTAGCATTCAACCTGATATGAAAGCTCTACATATCAAAGAATCTCAGAGAGGTTTCCATGATTTTGTGCCAATCGAAAGTGATGTCGTTCATCCCTTCGAATCCCATAGATTTGGTAGCCATGCTTCGATTGATTTGAATCAGGACCTGGGAATCTATCTCAGGAATATGAAAGCAAGGAACAATTATCTCTAGGGGTTTCAATTTAGACAATTCGTCAAATAGATGGTAGTTCTTGTTTGCAACACTTCACTAATTTTAAAAATTCTAACTTCTTGCTGTTAATGGCTGACTTCCTGTGCCACACAAATGAAAAGACTTATTACTTTTCTACTTATTCTTTGGGTGGAGAAATGTTTTTGGACCACTCCCTACTCAGAAATCTGCCAAGGAGGAATTTTAGCCTGCTACAAAGTTAAAATGATGTGTGACTATTTTATTTGTTTTCTTTATGCCTTAAGTCCCCATCACAGGTTGATTTTTCTTCATAAATCTTGTGTATAAAAATCTAGCAGAAAGTGCATCTTGCAAGTCAAAATCTACCTATTGGAGTAGAAGAGAAGCTACTTTATGCTTTTCTACCAATAAGATTTAGGTCTCTGATTCCTTATCATTTGGTCATTCTTTTGGCCCGTAGGGATTCAATTTGAGTGTAATAGTCTTTCTAGCCTCAATTATCTATTTTCAACTTTCACTGATCACTGAGACTTTAAAAATTGTTGACTATATAAAAGGCACTCTATAGGTGATTATCTGCCAGGGAGAAGCTTGGAACCAATTTTCCACCGATGAGACAAAATGAAGTATCAAAGAGAAAGGTTCCAAAATCACATAAGATCAATGTTAGAAACCTCCAAATCATGACCTTTATTGGATTTGGGAACCTAACCTACCCAATATGACATGATCTCAGAGAAAAACCCCCGACTTACAAAGGAGAAGGTAATTTGGGAAAATCTGATAAAGGTTTCTCTAACCTAAGGGGAAAAACTATAATTAGACTCATGACTTGCACAATGTTTTTAAGACTATTACTATGCACTAAACATCCATTTTTCTCTAAAGATATGAAGAATAAAAATGGGGCAACAATTGGCTCTGTCTGGGGACTTGGACATTCACATGTCCAAGCAAGGAACTCAAGTCTTTGGTTTTGTATAGGTCAATAAAAAGGTGGCTCACAACATTTAAACTAAGGCAATACATGAAAAGAAAATAGGGAAAGAAAACCTAACTAAGGAAAACAAAAAAAGGAACTAAATGTAACTATGGTACAATACATGGGTTACTTGTTTTAGATTTAGATCTGGTACAACTTCAAGTCCTCACCATTTTACATCAGGGGAAGTGCCTCACCATTTGGATAAGTCAATTTAAAATAATTCTTCTCAAACGCCTGATGAAACTTTAAAGGCCCTTTCCACAATGTCTCAAATTTTCCATGCATAACTTTAGGTGCCCTGCGTTTGTCCAATAGCAGTACCATATCTCCTTCCATAAAATTTTTGAGGCCTACTCCTTTTGTCAAATAAATTATTCACACGCATTTGATGTTGTGTGATCTGATCTACCATTTTCTCTCTTTTCTCTTCAAGATTGTTTAAATATAGGATTCTCTTTTCTAAAACATCTTCATATATGTCATCTTCTATTCTTGTCCTTAATTTGCAAGTTTCCAATTCCAGTGGCAATGGAAGACTGGCCTCAATTCCGTAGACCAGCTCAAAGGGGGAAACACCAATAGCTTTTTTGGGGGTCACCCTATGTGCCCAAAGCACTTCATGGATTTTCTTATGCCAGGTTCTATGATTATCTGTCATGATTTTCTTCATGATGTTTACCAGGTTCTTGTTGCTGGATTCAGCCTGACCATTGCCTTGTGGGAAATAGTCAGATGAGTGACTGACCATAATGCCATACTTATAAAAAAATTTAGTAATTTCTCAAGAAGAGAAATATGTGGCATTATCCATTACTAGCTTGATAGGTACACCAAACCTTACCAGAATGTTTTCTTTAATAAACTCACATACTACTTCAGATGTAGTTCTCTTAGTTTCTTTCGCCTCCACCCATTTCGTAAAGTAGTGTATTGCAGTGATTATATAGGTATGACCCACACTAGATGTGGGATTTATAGGGCCAATAAAATCAAGGCCCCACTATTGGAAGGGACCTTCAATGATCACTGGTCTAAGGGGAAGAGCTAATTGTGGCTTTCCAGTAAACATTTTGCACTTCTCACATATTGCTACTCAATATTATGCATCTTTGAACATTCCTAGCCAGTAATAGCACTGTCTCAATATCTTTAATGAATTCACTAATGAAGAGAAGTGTCCCCAACAAGCTTCATCATGGAACACCCTTAACAATTTTCCCTGTTGTTGTTTGTCTACACACCGGAGGAAAGTCCCATCTATCAACCTCTTATACAACCTATCCTCCCAAATAACATATTTAGATGCTTTCAACTTTAAATATCTCCTTTTCTTCTGAGTCAACCCTTTTGGGCACTCACCATACACTAGAAAATATACAATGTTTTCAAACCAGGAGTCTTGCATACTTACTGCCAAAACCAATTGTGTCACTTCAGGGTCTTCATCCATTTGATTTTTCGCTATTGCTTTGCACAGTGCATTTCCTCTCACCATCTTAGTGGGTTTAATTTCTATGTCATATTCCTGTGTCTTAGCCACCCATGCTCCTTTTTTATTACATCCCACATCTTGTTGAGTTAATACACTTTTTACTACAATGTCAGGCACATATACAAGGGAGTGAGAGTGTAAAATATAGAATCTGAAATTCTTTAAAGCCTTTACTACTGTGAAAGAATGTTTCTCAGTCTGAGAGTATTTCAACTCATGATCTTTCAGAGGTGTGCTCATTAAGGCGACAGGGGATTGAACCAGTTCCTCATTTTCTTCCATGAGAATAGTTGACAAAGTATGCTCAGAGGAGTAACAATAAATTATGAATTCTTCCTTGTAATTTTGGTGACACAATACTGGAGCATTAGCTATGGCATTCTTTATATTTTTGAAGGGTTTTTTTCCAAGGTCATTCCATTTAAAATTCACATTCCCTTTCATCATATCCACTATACATTTAGTGTTGGAAAGTGACATTGAAAGAAATTGTTATTTTGTCATTGATGTCAAACCTTTACTGGTGAGACTATTGCTATCTGTTTGGGTACCATATCTATTATTGATGAAGAAGATTTAACAAGAAGACCAAGTGAATGGTTGAGTTAAGGAAATTCAAAAGGTATTTGATTAGTTGGTACCCTGGCAAAGTAATTTGTTGTTTATCTTTCAAAGATAGTTTTTCTGGCTGTTTTGTGCCGAGCAAAGTTGCTTGTGCCAAGAAAAGTTGCTTGTGCCAAGCAAATTTGCTTCTGATGAGAAAAGTTGTTTGTGCTGAGTAAATTTATTCATGACGAGCAAAAAGTTGCTTAATGCCGAGCACCATTAAAATTGCGGAGTAAAAATAGTAATGAAGGCCGAATTACAAAAGTTTGATTATTGATGAGATTTGAGATCTCAGGCCGACTTAGTTGATTTTATTGGGATATGTAATGTTAATTAAAGATTGATCCATGTCATTTAATATATGAGTAACCATAATTAATGCATGGTTTCAATATTTAATTAGAGACTACTTTGGAGAAGTAAATGTAATGCAAAGATGGAATGATCCGTTGGATCTGACCTAACCTAAGATCTAAGATCTTGTTTAAGTGGCAAAAGATTTATCTGACCTAGATAGAGAGGTATATGATAACCTAAAGGGGTTATTCATTTGGTATGCTATAGTGTTCTGCTGAATGTGAAGTGTGGATGTGTATGCAAGAAGTTTGCATAGTTGATTTACTGTTTAGCATGATCTAGCAGAGAAGGCAAAAGGAAGAAGCAGAGTGTTGCATGTGTGATTGCTTGACGGATTTCCAAGAAGATCAGAAGATTGAAATGACAATATAGGATATCTAGTAAGTTAACATCATAACTATAATTGGATCTGAATTGCAAAGTAAGATGTATGTACCAGATCACAAAATGCTTGTTACTTTCTTACCATTGTATCTGTTAAATCATTTAACAAGGTTGACTTAATAGTCATTTGTATAAATCCTCTTACAAGGTGATATTCAAATTGGAATGTTCTAAGTCCTCTAACAAGGCCACTCCTGACAGGGTGATCAAATCCTTTAACCAAGTCACACCTAGCAGTGTGTTATTGTAACCTTTAACATGGTTGGCTCCTCACAGGGCATCACTTCAGAAGAGTGAAAACTTGGTAGCATGTTACTGTGGTTTTTCCCATATTGGGTTTCCACATTAAATACTTGTGTCAACTTGTGTGAATGCTTATCGTTTACGCTACTGTTATGTTACTACAAGCTAATTTCAATTGACAGTAAACTGCATAATTAAAGTTGTTGATTGATGCTACTGCTGCCGAGTAGATCTGAAGTACATAAAGTTTTATTTACTACATCTAGACCTGAGGATAACTGATTCACCCCTCCCATCTCAGTTATACTAAATTCATTCTAACAATTGGTATCAGATATTTGTTCTCCTGAAAATAGTTTGAAGGTACTTGGAGCAAAAAGATCAAGATGTATAAGAAAGAGGTTCCCAATCTGAATAGAGATAACTTCCCTGCATGGCAGAGCTTGATGAAACTACATTTGGCTGGTATTGGAGATGATTCTAAGTGACTTATTGAACATGCCTATGTATCACCTACTGCTCCTCTCTCAGCTATACAACTCAGAGAAAAACATGAACACAATCAAGCAATGTTGGAGATCGCCTCCTCATTAAGTTACTCAGAATTTGATGATGTAAATAAATGCATAAATAAAAAAGAGATATGGGACAAGCTTGAAATTGTCTATGGTGGAGACACAAATGTGATGAGGGATAAATCAAAAAGTCTAAGAGGTAAGTTTGATGAGATGAAAATGCAAGAAGGTGAAAATTTCATTTAGTACTATGGTAGGATAAAAGAAGTTGTAAATGCCATTAGAGGGGCTAATGGAAGAATTGATGAGAAGACCATTATGAGCAAGGTACTGAGAAATTTAGTTCCTGTATATGCTATTAGAGTTTTTGCAATTCAAGAATTGAGATGTACTCCTAACAATAATCTGAATCTGGAAAATCTGATAGGCAAACTCACTGCATTTGAAATGTCAAATTATGATAACTATAATCCACAAGGGACTGATTCTGCTTTTAGATCATAGCTGGTTCTCAATAAATCTAAGAAAGGAAAGAAACATGTGGATAGTGACAGTGATACTTCTGATGATGATCTTGAAGAAATTGAAGCACTCATGGCAAAAAGACTATCCAGGGGAAAAGGAAAGTACAGAGGTAAACTTCCTATTATTTGTTTTTCATGAAACAAAGTTGGTCATATAGCTGCTAGATGTCCTGACAAGAGTGAAAAATATGAAAGAAGGGACAAAAAATACAAAGAATACAAAGACAAAAAGGATGATAGAGACTTCAAGAAATATAAAGACTACAAGGACAAAGGTAAGAAATCCTGTTATATTGCTGAAGAAACTTCTGACAACGACACTGACAATTCTGATGACAATGATATAGAAGTTATTTATGTTGCAATGAAAGAAGATTCTGATGATGATGAGAAAAATGCACTAATCTCTTATATGAGAAAGAATGATTGTTGGATCATTGACAGTGGTTGTTCCTATCATATGACTGGTGACAAAGATAAGTTTGAAACCTTAAACCAATGTAAAGGAGGATATGTAAAATTTGACAATGATTCACCATGTCTTATCAAAGGTAATGGATTGTTTAACCTGAATGATACAATTAGATGTGATGATGTGTATTGGGTTGATGATCTCAAGTATAATTTTCTGAGTGTGGCATAGTTGAACAATTCTAGTTATAAAGTTGAATTCCATCATAGAAAGGCAAAGATCTATGATTCTACTGGAGAATTAGTTGGAAATGGTGATCAGACTAAAGGTAACTTATTTTATTTGGATTTATCTGAAGAATCATGTTTGTTTGCATAGTACAATGATGTTTGGTTATGGCATAAGAGGTTGTGTCATGTGAACTTTGATAGCTTGGTAAGCATAAGTAAACTGAAAAAATGTTAGAGGGCTACGTAAGTTAAAAAAACATGAGAATTCTATGTGGAAACAGTGTCGACTAGGAAAGATGACTAAGTCTAGTCTCAAGAGAAAAACACATGTATCAGAGGAAATTCTGGAATTGGTCCATACTGATCTCTGTGGTCCCATAGGATAAAAACGCTACTGTGGTGCTAGATATTTTATTCTATTTGTTGATGATTATTCAAGGATGATGACTGTAATGTTTCTCAAGGAAAAATATGATGCCTTCTAGTTATTTAAATGGTACTTATCTAAAGTTGAAAAGGAAACAGACAAAATTTTGAAATGTTCAATATCTGATAGAGGTGGAGAGTTTATTTCTAATGAGTTTAATAGGTTTTGCAATGAGCAAGGCATAAAGAGACAGGTGTCTGCACCTAGGACTCCTCCACAAAATGGTATTGCTGAACGAAGGAACACATCTATTATGGATTGTGCAAGAACACTAATGATGGAGAAAAATGCTGCATAGAAATATTGGAAACAAGTAGTAAGTACTGCAGTCTATACACTAAATAGAGTTCAAGTTAAGAAAGGTACAAATGCTATGCCTTAGGAACTTTGGTATGGTTATGCACCTAGTGTAAAGTATTTTAAAGTCTTTGGAAGAAAATGTTTTATACTGAAAGATAATAGAAATGGGAAACTAGATGCTAAAGGTGAAGAAGGTATATTCCTTGGTTATTCAACCAAAAGCAAAGCATACAAATGTCTGAATTCTAATACTAACAAAATTGTTGAAAGTGCAAATGTAAGAATTGATGAGTTTGCAGAAAGAAATGAAGTTGAAAGTACACAAGAACCTGAAAGCTATAGATCATTCATATATCTGAATGAGCAAGATTCTAATTCACTACCTAAGACTACTGCTATACAACAGCATGCACCTGCCAAGTCATAGAGTGGAGTTGACGAGAAATTGCAAGTGAATGCCAAGTTATCTAATGGAGATGCTGAGTCACAGAATCAACCAGAACTAAATACGGATGATGAACCTAAAGCAAGGACTGAGCCTACCCTAGAAAAATATGTGAGAAGAAATCATAATTCTGATCAGATCATTGGGTTAAAGGATTCAGTTGTTATGACAAGAAGTAAGCTGAAAAATAAGACATGTCTGTTATGTGAATTTGAGCCCAAAATAGTGAAAGATGCTTTAGAAAATGAAGATTGGATACAAGAAATGAATGAGGAAATTGAACGGATTGAGAATAAAAAAAACTTGGACACTTGTATCTAGGCTAAAGGATAAAAATGTAATTGGCACAAAATGGGTATTCAGGAACAAACTAAATGAACATGGAGAAGTCACAAGAAACAAAGCTAGACTGGTATGCAAGGGTTATGCACAGGAGGAAGGAATTGACTACGGTGAAGCCTTCACCCTAGTTGCAAGATTGGAAGGTGTCAGAACCTTACTTGCATATGCAGCCTACAAAGGATTCAAAGTTTATCAGATGGATGTGAAATCTACATTTCTCAATGGTATCTTGGAAGAAGAAGTATATACTGAGCAAGATGATGCTTTTGTAGACCCAAACAAAAGGGATATGGTTTGTAGATTGCACAAAGCATTATATGGTTTGAAGGAAGCGCCAAGAGCATTGTATGAAAGATTGAACAATTATCTGATCAAGATTGGATTTGGAAGAACCAATGACAACAACAACCTGTACTTGAAGACAAAACAAAGTAAAGGTACATTATTAGCAGAAATATTTGTGGATGACATCATATTTAGTGGAAAAGATGTGCTATGTCAAAAATTTGCAACAGCAATGCAAACTGAGTTTGAGATGTCTATGTTTGGTGAAATAAAATTTTTTGTTGGCTTACAAATTTATCAAATGAAGAATGGTATCTATATCACTCAATCTAAATATATCAAAGAGATACTGAAGAATTTTAGAATGGAAGATTCCAAACCAGTAAGTACACCCATGGCTACTAGACAGAAGCTAAAAATAGATGATGACACAAAAGAAGTGGACCAAACACTCTATAGGTCAATGATTGGAAAACTACAGTATGTTGTTCACAGCAAAGCTGACATTGCCCTAGTTATTGGGTTTGTAGCAAGATTTTTTGCTAATCCTAAGGAAACTCACATGATGGCAGTCAAAATAATTCTTATATATTTGAATGGAACTGAGGACTATGGTCTATACTACAAAAAGAATGACAAATTTGAACTCAGAGTTTATACTGATTTTGACTGGGCTGGAAATGTTGATGACAAGAAAAGAACTACTAGTGGAGCATTTCATTTAGGAAAGAAATTGATCTCTTGGACAAGCAAGAAATAGAACTACACCTCACAATCTACAACTGAAGCCAAGTATGTGGCAAAAAAACTTAACTGTTCCAACATTGTATGGTTAAAGATACTACTGAAAGGTATGAAGGAAGAAATTACTGACCCAGTTGTCATATATTGTGATAATAAAAGTGCTATTAATATTTCTAAAAATCCCGTGATGCACTCAAAGACAAAGCATATAGCTATCAAGTATCATTACTTGAGAGAGCTAGTTTAGAGTAAAGAAGTGAGATTGGATTATGTGAACACTAAAGAACAATTAGCAGATATATTCGGGTAATACCACAATAGTGAGTTACACTTTTCGGGAGGAAGGAATTCACCCCGAAAAGCGTGGCCCACTAAAAAATTCTTCATACTTTCAATTGGAACAACAAAACACTTTCAATCAGAAGTGAGTAACTTTCGATCGAAAGTACCTAAAATGGGTACTTTTGATCAGAAGTTACTTTCGATCGAAAGTACCTAGTTACTTTCGATCGAAAGTAACTTGGTTACTTTCGATTGAAAGTAACTAGGTTTTTTTTGGTGGAATAAAACCCGCCGAAACAGTCATTTTCATTGTTTCGGTTGGGTTGAAAGTGACAGGAGAGAGCAGTGGGCTTTTGTTTTATCGAACGTCTTTATCAGGTTTTTCACATTTATAATTTGCATATTTTATTGTTTTATAATATATATTGTTTGTATATATGCATTATAATGTTTTTTTATATATATTGTTTATAAATTTGTATATATATGCATGTATATATGTATATATGCATGTATATATGCATATATGAGTATATATGCATATATATGTGTATATATGTATACATACATGTATATGTGTATATATGCATGTATGTGTATATATATGCATATATATGTGTATATATGTGTATATATGTGCATATATGTGCATATATATATATATATATATATATATATGTGTGTGTGTGTGTGTGTGTGTGTGTATAATGTGTATATATGCATATATGTGTGTATATATATATGTGTGTGTGTGTGTGTATACATATGCATATATATATATGTGTATATATGCATATATATATGTATATATGCATATATATGGGTGATCCCACAATAGTGGGTTACACTTTTTTGGAGGAAGAAATTCCTCACGAATCCGTGAGGTGGGAGGATTTAGTCAACTACTTTCGATAGAAAGTACCTGATTGTTTAGATTAAAACATTAATAGTTTCGATTGAAACTACCTTTTTTGCTTAGTTTCTATCGAAACTAACCTAGTTTCGATCAAAACTAAGTTAGTTTCGATCGAAACTAATTTAGTTTCGATCGAAACTAAGCTAGTAAAGATTTTAGTTGGATTTTGACCCATATGCATGTTAAATGAAGAAATTACTTTTGATAGAAACTAATTAGTTTCGATCGAAAGTACTTTCTATCGAAACCCCCAAAATTGAGGTTATCAGCAAAGGCTAATAGAAATCTATAGTTTTCATGGCTTCGGGGCTCAAGCGCAGGGCTCAAATGAAAGAATAGGGCCGCCTCCTTTTGCATCACACAAGTACTCTGAATGAGCTTTCTAACAAATATAGATTTGACAAATTTTGAATTAATTAGGTCTATGTTTTTTGACGTGCATCAGATGTAGGTTTTTTATCAAATATAAAC
>MU224008.1:164985-177090 GCA_018584345.1 Thuja plicata
TCTCATGGTGTTGGAGCTTGAAGCTTTCTCTCTCCTATCTTATGGTAATATCTTTTCATGCATTAACTCATCTTAGATTCTTTCCTGGTATTGCTTATTTACATATTTCCTTTTCCATTTCTAACATTCACTCCTTCAGATGTAAGAGTCTGCAAATTCTTGTCAACTTTGTTTCTCTCCTTTTCCAACTTTAGGAGAGTATCACCTAGCTGCTCAATAACTACCAATCCTTCAGATTTGAGCCCCTCGATCCATCATTTACCTATCTGCAAAAAATGTCTTTCTTCTTGCAACTTGGCTATGATTGCTTGATTCTCTATAGCATTCATGTCGAAAGTGGTTTGGGTGCTCAGAATGCTCTCAATTGGAGTAACTAATTGTCTGATAAAGTTAGTTAGTTCAATGACTCCTGCTTTAAGTTGGACTTTAGCAATCTTTAGCTCCTTAAACTCTTCTTCAATTACAATATTAGTGGATTTCCAGAAATCCACGTTAGTATCAAGAAGAGCTAGCCCCATATCAAATTACTGCAGCTCAAAGTTAGAAGAAGTTAAATCTTCAAACCTGCCTTCCTTTGTGGGCTTTGCTACTTCCATAGTGAAATGCCATGTTTCTTGGTCTCGGCCTAATGTAGAAAATGTCTTTTCTTTCTTCACCTTGCTCACGGTGGCACTGGATAGTAAGGCCTATGAGAGAGTATCCTTGCTGGGAGCTCCTTCTTCTATCCTCTTCCTCTTGTGGTCTATAGTGTTCCCTATCTAAAACTCTGTGCTAGTAACTTTGGTGGCAGAGACCAATTCTTTTATGAACAACTTACTAATGACTAGAGGAGTAGCTTTAGGTCTGGAACCAAATGGATTCACTGAGGTAGTAGAGGAGGAATCTAATTTAGTGACTTGAGAAACTTTCTATTTCTTTCCAGCCTCCTCATCTGATTTTGTGGCTACAATGCTAGAACTATCTTTACCCACTTCCACTATAACAGGGGACCCTCACCTTGGAGTATCTTGAATCAAGGTCTCACCTTGTGTTCCCAAAGTGCTAGCTTTAATTGGTTTCTCTATATCTACACTTTTAACAGGCTCAGCAGTACACTTGACTAGGTCTGTAGAAACTGCTTCTTCTATGTAACCAATGGTAGGAGCCGAGCCATCTCCGCATGTCTTGTCCAATGGAATCATATTTTCAGGAGGCTCATCACATCCACCTACTAGTTGAGCTAGCTCCTTGGCTATGGTCAGGATAGTGACTAAATAAGATGCAAGAGTACTCCTGGTCACTTTTGCAGGAGTTTTTCAAGATGGAGGCTTCCTTTCTGACCTCTTCCTTCTGCCTGTCATCCATTCGATCCACTGCTCTATCCTATTCTAGATTCCACCCATCAAGGTTTGCAAGTCATCAATGGATCGACCTAGCATGGGTTTAGAGGTTATAGGAAGGGGCTTAATCTTCTCTATGTATGTATCATCACACATATGCTGGTCATCATCTTCTACGCCTTCAACTACAATCTTAACTTTGAACCTTTTGAGTCGTTCAATAGTTAATCTTGCATAGAATCGATCTCTTCTTTCTAGATTTTCTTTATAGTTGGCCCAATAGTCCTCGATATCATCATTGTGATTAATAGTGTGACCCATTTGCAAGTAATCTCGGGCATAGTTCACAGGATCATACTATAGCCTCAGAACATCATATGTTTTCAATTGAAACTTCTTTAAGAATTATTTCAAAACATTCTTTGCATTGGATTGGGATGCACAACTGTAGGATCCAATAGTCATTGGGAAATCATAGCCTTTCATCCTAGTGCCCGCATAGATTAGGTTCATTTGGACTACTTGCCTCATCACCTCAACCAACACGATCATGTTGTCGAGGTCCCTGGGTAGCTTCAAAGGAAAATCATCGAATCCTACAAGATGAATGTATGAGAAATTCACAAATTGGATAAAATAAGCTCCAAATTGGCTGAAAAATGCCATGCCTTCTGTTCAAAAGATTTCTACAATGTTGACAATTGTTATTTTTTCATTGATGTCAAACCTTAATTGGTGAGACTATTGCTGTATGTTTGAGTACCTTATCCATTGATTGATGAAGATTTGAAAAGAATGAGATAACAAGAAGACAAAGGAAATGGTTCAGTTATGAGTATACAATAGGGTACTCAATGATTTGGCACTTTGGCAAAGTGATACGCTGTTTATCTAGCACTGATAGTTCACTAGAAGGTCAATGCCGAGAAAAGCAAAGTTGATGTCGAGCAAAGAAAAAGGTGATGTCGAGCAAAGAAAAGATGATGCCAAGCGCCTGTGAAATGCCGAGGGAGACAGAGAATGCCAAGAAATAGTATTTTGATTATTGATAAGATTTGAGATCTATGGCCGACATAGATGATTCTATTGGGATATGCATTATTAATTAAGATTGGTCAAAATTCATTTAATGCACGGGAAACCGTTATTAGCGCATGGATTCAATGTTTAATTAATAACTTTATTGGAGAAGTAAATTAAATGTAATGATGGAAAGATCCATTAGATCTGACCTAACCTAAGATCTATGATCTTGATTAAAAAGAAAAAGATTTATCTGACCTAGATGAAGAGGTATAATATAACCTACTATGGTTATTGTTATGGTATCAAAGTGGAAAGGAGAAGTTGAATGCAAAGTGTCGCATGGTTAATTGACTGATTGGAAAGACCTAAGAAGATAAGGTTGAGTAGAGAAGCAGAGAGATTGCTTGATAGATTTCCAAGCAAATCTGAAGTTTGAGATGAAAATGGAGGCCACTCAGTGAATTAGCATAAGAGTTGAAACTGGATCTGGATTTGCAAAGTAAGTTGTATGTATAAAATCACACTTGCTGATTACTTTCTAACCATTGTACTAGTTCAAATCCTTTAACTAGGTTGACCTAATAGTCATTGTATAAATCCTTTGAACATGGTAACATTTAGATTGGAATGTTCTAAGTCCTCTAACAAGGCCACTCCTGACAGGGTGATTAAATCCTTTAACTAGGTTACATTTGACAGTGTGTTTTGTAACCTTTAATAGGGTTGGCTCCTCACAGGGCATCACTTACGGGAGAGTGAAATTTTGGTACGATGTTACTGGTGATTTTTCCCATATTGGGTTTCCATGTTAAATCATGGTGTCAAAATGTGTGAATGTTATTGTTGTGTTTTACTGTTAAGTTTCTGCAAGCTTATTTCATTAGTACAGTAAACTGCACACTTTTGTTGTTTATTACTGCCGAGCAGATCTGAGTTGTTGAAGTTTTTTTAAAGTTTTATATGGGCACATCTAGACATGAGGATAACTGATTCACCCCCCCTCTTATTTATTCTGAATTCATCCTAACAATTGGTCTCAAAGAAGAGTTCTCTTGAAAAAGTTTGAAGGTACTTGGAGATAAAGATCAAGATGTATAAAAGAGATTGACCAAAGATCAACAAGGAAAAATTTCCTACATGGAAAATTTTGATGAAACTTCACTTGGCTAGTATTGGTGATTCCGCTAAATGACATATTGAAATAGAATATGTATCCCCTACTGGAGTTCTGAATGTTGCACAACTAAGAGAAAATCATGAACATAATCAAGAAATGCTGGAACTTGCCTCATCTCTAAACTATCATGAATTTGAGGACATCAAAGATTGTATAAGCACAAAGCAGATGTGGGATGCCCTTGAAACCATCTATGGAGGTGATACAAATGTACTAAGAGCTAATTGTGAAAGCCTGAGAGGTAAGTTTGATGATTTAAAAATGCAAGAAGGAGAAAATATGGTGCAATACTATGATAGTATGAAGGAAGTTGTAAATGCTATTAGAGGCGCTAAGGGAGTCATTGATGAAGATACTATCATGAGCAAGGTACAAAGAACACTTATTCCTATTTATGCTATTAGAGTATCTACAATTCAAGAACTGAGATGTAATCCTAATAACAATTTAACTCTAGAAAGTCTAGTAGGCAAACTTACTACATTTGAGATGTAAAATTTTGACAACTATACTCCACAAGCTATTGAATCTGCATTCAAGTCACAGATGGTCATCAACAAATCAAGGAAAGGAAATAAATTTGTGGACAGTGACAGTGACACCTCAGATGATGATCTAGAAGAGCTTGAGGCACTTATGACAAGAAGATTAGCTAGAGGAAAAGGAAAATTTAAAGGTAAGCTTCCTATTATTTGTTTTTCTTGTAAAAAAGTTGGTCATATTGCTGCTAGATGTCCTGAAAAGAGTGAGAAAGATGAAAGAAGAGACAAAAAGTACAAGGACAGAAAGGATGATAGAGAATACAAAAAGTACAAGGAAAACTAAGACAAAGGTAAGAAATCTATATAGC
Source organism: Thuja plicata (assembly GCA_018584345.1). Lineage (NCBI taxonomy): Eukaryota > Viridiplantae > Streptophyta > Pinopsida > Cupressales > Cupressaceae > Thuja > Thuja plicata. The sequence goes on from MU224008.1 coordinate 169,358, forward strand.
TGAAGAAGCTTCTAAAAGTGAATCTGACAAATCTAATGAAAATGATATAGAAGTAGTGTATGTTGTAATGAAAGATGATTCTAATGATGATGAGAAAACTGCATTAATTTCTTATATGAGCAAAGGTGATCATTGGATTATTGACAGTGGTTGTTCACACCACATGACTGGTGATAAGGACAAATTTGAAACCTTAGATCAATGCAAAGGTGGATATGTTAAGTTTGGCAATGATACACCTTGTAGAGTCAAAGGCAAAGGATTAATTCAATTGACTAATAAGATTAGATGTGATTATGTATATTGGGTTGATGATCTTAAGTATAACTTGTTGAGTGTTTCACAGCTGAACACTTTTGGTTACCGAGTTGAATTCCATCACAAGAAATCAAAGATCTATGATGCCAATAGAGAATTAGTAGGAGGTGGTGAGAAAACAAAAGGTAACTTGTTCTATCTAGATTTAGCTTAAGAGACATGCTTTTTTGCACAATATAATGATGTTTGGTTATGGCATAAGAGGCTATGTCATGTTAACTTTGATAACTTGGTAAGCATAAGTAAATTGAAAAATGTTAGAGGGCTGCCTAAGTTAAATAAACTTGTGAATGCAATGTGTAAGCAATGTCAGTTGGGCAAAATTACTAAATCTAGTTTTAAAAATTAAAACTCATACTTCTGAGAATATTTTGGAATTGGTTCATACTGACCTTTGTGGACCTATTGGTGAGAAAAGTTATCGTGGAGACAAATATTTTATTTTTTTTGTAGATGAATACTCTAGGATGATGATTGTTATGTTTCTCAAAGAAAAATCTGATGCATTTCAATTATTTAAGTGGTACTTGGCAAAATTTTAAAAGGAAACAAGTAAGAGTCTGAAATGTCTGACATCTGATAAAGGAGGTGAGTTCATTTCTAATGAGTTTAACAGGTTCTGCAATGACTGAGGGATAAAAAGATAGATGTCACTACCTAGGACACCACCATAGAATGGTATAGCTGAAAGAAGAAATCGATCTATCATGGACTGTGCTAGAACATTAATGATGGAGAAAAATGTTGCACAAAAATATTGGACAGAAGCTGTGAGTACAGCTGTTTATACCTTAAACAAAGTACAAGTCAAGAAAGGTACAAATTTTACACCTTATGAGCTATGGTATGGATTTGCACCTACTGTAAGTTATTTTAAAGTCTTTGGGAGGAAATTTTTTATACTAAAGGATAACAGAAATGGTCAACTTGATGCTAAAGGAGAAGAAGGAATATTTCTTGGATACTCTACTAAGAGTAAGGCATACAAATGTTTGAATTCTAACACTAACAAAATTGTGGAAAGTGCAAATGTTAGAATTGATGAACATGCAGAAATAAATGAAGCTGAAAGCATGATTGAGCCTGAAAATTATAGATCATTAACATATCCTTAAGAGGAGGATTCTAACGAAACTAAAAATTAAGTTGCCGAGCAACAGTCTACACCTGTCGAGACATAGAATGAAATTTTTGGGAAACAAGAGGTGACTGCCGAGCTATCTGATGGAGATGTCAAGTCACATTTTCATCCTAAACTGAATTTGAAAGATCAAAATGAAGCTGAGAAAGAGCCTACTTTGGAAAAATATGTAAGAAGGCACCATAAACCTACAAATCATAGCAGAAAAGGATTCTGCAATTATGACAAGAGGCAAATTAAGAGAAGACACATGTTTGCTATGTGATTTTGAGCCTAAGACAGTAAAAGATGCATTGGAGAATGAAGACTGGATTCGAGCCATGAATGAAGAGATAGACTAGATTGAAAATAACAAGACATGGACACTAGTACTGAGACCTGACAACAAAAATGTAATCGGTACAAAGTGGGTATTCAGAAGCAAGCTGAATGAACATGGAGAGGTAACAAGGAATAAAGCAATACTAGTATGCAAAGGTTATGCAAAAGAGGAAGGAATTGACTATGGAGAGGCATTCACCCAAGTTGCAAGATTGGAGCGTGTGAGAACTCTACTTGCATATGCAGCCTACAAAGGATTTAAATTCTATCAAATGGATGTGAAGTCTGTATTTCTAAATGGGATACTAGAAGAAGAAGTATATATTGAACAAGCTGATGTATTTGTTGACCCAAGTAAGAGGAACATGGTTTGCAGACTGCACAATGAATAATATAGACTGAAGAAAGCACCTAGAGCATGGTATGAAAGATTGCAAAATTATATGACAAAGATTGGATTTGCAAGAACAAATGACAACAAAAATCTATATTTAAAAACAGAGCAAGGTAAAGGAATTTTATTAGCTGAAATTTTTGTAGATGACATCATATTTAGTGGACAAGATATGATATGCAAAGCATTTTCAAAGGAGATGCAAATTGAATTTGAAATGTCTATGTTTGGTGAGATAAAATTCTTTGTTGGACTACAAATACATCAAATGAAGAATGATATCTATATTACACAATCAAAATATATCAAAGAGTTGCTGAGAACCTTTGGTATAGAAGATTCAAAAATAGTGAGTACACCCATGGCTACTGGACATAAGTTGACAAAGAATGATGATACAAAAGAGGTAAATCAAACACTATACAGATCAATGATTGGTAAGCTGAAATATGTTGTTCGTAGTAGACCTGATATTGCATTAGCAGTTGGAATTGTTTCTATATTTTTTGCTAATCCAAAAGAGACACATATAATGGCAGTGAAAATAATTTTGAGATATTTGAAAGGTACATAAGACTATGGCCTATATTACAAGAGAAATGACAAGTTTGAACTCAGAGTCTATATTGATTCTAACTGGGCTAGTAATGTTGGTGATATAAAAAGCAACATAGGAGAATTTCTTTTGGGGAAACAATTAGTTTCCTAGAAAAGAAAGAAACACAATTGCACCTCACAATCTACAGCTGAAGCTGAGTATGTGGCAACAACAGTTAACTATTCAAGCATTGTGTGGTTGAAGATACTACTAAAATGTATGAAGGAGGAGATCAAAGAACCAGTTGTCATATATTGTGATAACACGAGTGCCATTAATATTTCCAAAAATCCTCTAATGCACTCTAAGAAAAAACATATAGCTATCAAGTACCATTACTTGAGGGAGCTAGTTCAGAAGAAGGAAGTGAGACTGGAATATGTGAATACTAAGGAACAGTTGGTAGACATATTTACAAATTGTTACCCAAGGATGCTCATGAGTATCTAAGAGGTAAATTGGGGGTAATTCCCCTAGCTGAGGCTACGTAGTTTTGAAAGGTACTGTTGCATCAAATGTTTTAATCAGAACACTTGACACATTGATGCACAGTAAGTCACATTTTTACGATACTGCCTAAAAATTGTGAAGTAGAAAACACGAACAGAAAAGTAAATCAGTCATACACAAAGATGATAGGAACAAAATGATACAAAGAATAGAACAAAAGAATCTACATGATGAATATGTCAGCATCTTTGGCATTGTTGTCAAAGAGGGAGATTATTGCTAAAACAACAGTTAACAACAGATACAAGGGAGATATTACTAAAAGAGGGAGCTGAATTGTAACAGAAAATATCAGTGTGATTATAGACACAGAGAGAGTCAGAATGAAGCTAAAGACATTAATGAAGATTTGTTCATATTAAGAACACAGGCACTTTTTGAATTGTATGGTAACCTTAGTTGGAAATTATTGTTTTATAGTTTAGTGTTGCCATCAATTCCAAAGAGGGAGATTGTTGGAAAGATTGCTACAATGTAAATAATTGTTATTTTTTCATTGAAGTCAAACCTTAACTGGTGAGACTATTGTTGTATGTTTGAGTACCTTATCCATTGATTGATGAAGATTTGAAGACCAAGGAAATGGTTGAGTTATGAGTTACACCAGGGTACTTGATCATTTGGCACTTTGGCAAAGTGATCCATTATTTATCTAGCACTAACAGTTCATTGGAAGGTCAATGCAGAGTAAAGAAAAGTTGATGCCAAGAAAAGAGAAAGGTGATTCCAAGCAAAGAAAAGATGATGTCGAGTGCCAGTGAAATACCGAGGGAGACAGAGAATGCTGAGCAATAGTATTTTGATTGTTGATGAGATTTGAGATCTATGGCCGACATAGCTGATTCTATTGGGATATGCATTATTAATTAAGATTGGTCTAGATTCATTTAATGCATGGGAAACTGTTATTAGCACATGGACAATGTTTAATCAATGACTGTATTGGAGAAGTAAATTAAATGTAATGATGGAAAGATCCATTGGATCTGACCTAACTTAAGATCTATGATCTTGATTAAGCGGCAAAAGATTTATCTGACCTAGATGAAGAGGTATAATATAATGTACTGTGGTTATTATTATGGTATCCAAGTGGAAAGGAGAATTTGAATGAAAAGTGTTTCATGGTTAATCGACTGATTGGCAAGACCTAAGCAGAGAAGGCTGAGCAGAGAAGCAGAGAGATTGCTTGATGGATTTCCAAGTAGATATGAAGTTTGAGATGAAAATGGAGGCCACTCAGTGAATTAGAATAAGAGCTAAAACTGGATCTGGATTTGCAAAGTAAGTTGTATGTATCAAATCACACCTACTGATTAATTTCTAACAATTGTATCAGTTCAAATCCTTTAACTAGGTTGACCTAACAGTCATTGTATAAATCCTTTGAACAAGGTAATATTTAGATTGGACTATTCTAAGTAATCTAACAAGGCTACTCCTGACAGGGTGATTAAATCCTTTAACCAGGTCACATTTGACAGCGTGTTTTGTAACCTTTAACAGGGTTCGCTCCTCACAGGGCATCACTTTAGGAGAGTGAAATTTTGGTAGCATGTTACTGGTGGTTTTTCCCATATTGGGTTTCCACGTTAAATCATGGTGTAAAAATGTGTGAATGTTATTGTTTTTTTTTACAGTTAAGTTTCTCCAAGCTTATTTCATTAGTACAGTAAACTGTACACTTTTGTTGTTTATTGTTGCTGAGTAGATCTAAGTTGTTGAAGTTGGTTTAAAGTTTTATATGGGAACATCTAGACCTGAGGATAAATGATTCACCCCCCCTCTCAATTATTCTAAATTCATCCTAACAGTCTTTTGGAGAAAAAATCTCCTTTTTGGGAAACCTTGCAACTCCCTGCATAGTCTCATTGTGAATGCATCATTAACTTTGAGATACTCAGTATAACTATTATGTAATTGCAAAAAGGGGAAGAATTTATAACTCTTAACATCCTCTGGGAATTCTTCTAGTCCAGGAATTCCTGGCCAAATTTGAATTGTAGCTAAGATATATAACAAAATTGAGGACATATAGAACTTGTTCTGATGTTTATCTCTATTTAGGGCATTTGAAATATTTTCACTTACCATGTGAGCCCAATAAATGAAATTATGTTGAGAGAAAATCACCTGAACCAGGAAGAAATGGTGCTCAATGAAATTAAGTTCATTGCTCTCACCTCTGATCCTGTGAAGAAATACCAGGAAGTCTACAATTTCTAGCTTCAGGTTCGTGCTATATAGTGTTTTGGGAAACTTTCTCTTGGTGCTCCTTGACTCGTGGAACCATGTCTTCATTATCTCCTTCTTCCACACAGTCTTCTTTTCTCCATATTCAGTAACTGCCTAGTTGTATGTCATCTCTGAGTATTTGGATTGCTCTGGAATATGAAGGGAGTTCTCGACAGAGTCTCAGTCAATAGAGAGTAGCACTGTGTCATCAAGAAAAATAATTTTCTTGGTGTCTTCATTATAGAAAGCTATGCATTCTAGAACAAGTTCTAGAGCTTGAATTGCAATAGGGAAATCGATGGCTTCAACTAATCCACTCTCCTTCAATTTCTCTATAATGGGATGTATCCTTTAAGCATTCAACCTACTATGAAATCTCTTCATATCGAATAATCTCAAAGAGGTGTCCATGATTTTGTGCCAGTCAGAAGTGATGTCATTCATCCCATCGAATCCCATAAGTTTGGTAGCCATGCTTCCATTGATTTGAATCAAGAACTAGGAATCTATCATAGGAATATGAAAGCAAGGAACAATTATCTCCAAGGGTTTCAATTTAGACAATTTGTCAAACATATGGTAGTTCCTGTTTGTAACACTTCACTAATTTTATAACTTCTAACTTCTTACAGTTAACGGCCGACATCCTGTGTCACATGAATGAAAAGACTTAAGCATTTATGAAAAAGTCTGTTATGAAGAAAAATGACCTTATTTGAATTAATTACTTTACCTCTACGGGCCGTTAAGAAACATCTTTTCACCTTAGATAAATGTAATGGTAACTTTCTGGAGACAATGGATAATTACTTTTCCGCTTCACCTTTGCGTAGAGAAATTTTTTTGGACCACTCCCTACTCAGAAATCTGCCAAGGAGGAATTTTAGCCTGCTTCAATGCTAAAATGATGTGTGATTATTTTATCTATTTTCTTTATTCCTTAATTCCCCTCACACATTGATTTTTCTTCTTAAATATTGCATATAACAATCTGGCAAAAAGTGCATCTTGCGGGTCAAAACCTTCCTATTGGAGTTGCAAAGAAGCAACTTTCTTCTTTTCTACCAATAAGCTTTAGGTCTTTGATTCCTTCTCATTTGGTCATTCTTCTAGCCCATCGGGATTCAGTTTCAGTGCAATAGTCTTTCTAGCCTCAATTATCTATTTTCAACTTTCACTGATCGCTAAGACTTTAAAAATTGTTGACTACAGAAAAGGCACTCTGTAGGTGATTATCCGCCACAAAGAAGCACGAAACCAATTTTCCGCCGATGAGATAAAATGAAGTATCAAAGATAAAGATTCCAAAATCACATAAGATCTATGTTAGAAACCTCCAAATCATGAGTGTTATCAGATTTGGGAACCTAACCTACCCAATATGACATGATCTCGGAGAAAAACCCCTAGCTTACAAAGGAGAAGGTAATTTGGGAAAATCCGATAAAGGTTTCTCTAGCCCAAGGGGAAAAACTAGACTTAGACTCATGACTTTCACAATGATTTCAAGACTATTACTACACACTAAACATCCATTTTTCTCTAAAGATATGCAGAACAAAAATGGGGCAACTACTAATCGGTGGATGAATGGTAGAAGATGCAAATGTGCCATTCATATAGGAGCTCTTGTCTAGTTGGTCATTCCTGCCGCCCACGATGCTTCAGCCTTGACCATTAGTTACCTGTGCTTCTGTAAACTTCTTACTAAATCTTGTCGCAAATTTTTGTACGTACTCTTCTAATTTTCTATTTTGTGGGCCCAGTACTTTGAATACCAAGTCAACTTACCAAATTCGGAGTCATCAAAATAGACACATGCCTGAATGATTTTATCGAAGAATGTATATGTTATAAAATGACTTAATAGATTGCAGGCAGGCCTGGAATTTAAGGTTTGGTCATTTTTATATCTTTTATTTTACATTTTAATATATAATTAAAATTAACTAATTTAAGATACAGTTGTGTGTTGATAAGAAAATAAAATCCTTAGTGATATTAATTTTTATATAGATACAAATATTGTAAAATGTACAAAATAAGTATAAATTGATATGTAATAAATCGTATAAAAATATGTATATTGCATACTAATATTTTAAATTAAATTGGTAAAATAAGTTTCTAAAATTCATATATTATGTTTTAACAAGATTCTAAATTGATATAAATATATAATAAACAAAATAGAAACATGTATGTATATATATATA
>MU224008.1:177140-194324 GCA_018584345.1 Thuja plicata
TATATATATATATTATTAAATAAAATACTATATTATTTATAACCAAATTTCATGTTTTGTTAATAAATTTAAGTTTCATATTCAATCATACTGTCCAATAATTTTTTAGCATGTCATATATAATTGAAAAGTGAAAAATGGCCAATATGCCATCAAATTACAGGCTTGGATGCATGGTACAAATGAAGAACAAACATTTAATTCTTTTGTCAAAGATATTTTTTCTAAAATTGTAGCTTCTTGAATATAAGAAAAAGACATATGTCCATATTGCTCATAAAGAAGGGATTAAAATAAATTTAAAAACAAAAAAAACATGGAATGAGGATAGTCAAATTCATTTCAATAGAAAATGATTTTATCAAAGAATATATTTGTTTAAAAAGACATAATTATTGAATGGTAAAATAAAGAATAAACATTCCAATCTTTTATCAATGATTTAAAAATATATATTCTTATTGACTATAAGAAAGAAAATAAGTTTTAGAACAATTAAATTTCTAAAATATAAAATAGGAAAGGAAAATCGTATTAATGTTTAACACCAAAGTGATCTAATAAGTATAAAAGAGTAAAGAAATATTGTATGAGTAATTATGTCTCTAATATTATGATAAAAATTTAAATATATTAACATAAGATCAATTAGATTTCCACAATCCATGACATAATTAGTTTTGGAATATATAAAAGTGACTAAAAATAATTTCTCTCTTCGAGACTTATCATATTTTAGCAAATTAAAGCCTCGATATTTCTAGGCCTTCTCTATATAAATTATTTAATATAAAATTTATATATAGCTAGTAGCAATGGGAGGGGCAAGTCCTAAGAATTAAATTAGATAACAAAATTTAATGTATTATTATTATTATTATTATTATTATTATTATTATTTTATTGGTTATATTATATTTTCTTCAATTTGACATATATATATTTATTTTGATACTAAAGTCGTATTATGTTAGTCATTTATTTTAGGATAAATTAATTTTTTTTTTAAAAAATTTTTGTGCCATCTTGAAATTAAGGATTGAATTTGATTCTATTTAGGATTTATTTTAGGTAAGGGTTCCAATTAAAGTTGGCATACACTTTGGTTTAAGGATTATTTTAATGTACGTTTAGGGTTGGGTCATTTTGGTTCAATATTTAAATAAATTTAGGGTTTTGTAGACTATTTGGGTACATTTTGGTTTAGGTTTGTTGTTAGAATTCAATTAAGTTTAGAGTTACAATTAGAGCTAGGGGTAATTTTTGTTTTGTGTTAGGATTCATGTTCAATTTGAATTAGGATCTCCTTTAGTTAATTTTTAAGAAGTGTTTGGCTTATTGTAAACTTTGGTGTAGCATTGGGATCAAGGTTTCTCTGGTTTAATGTTATGATTAATTGTAGTTCACTGTTAAGTTTAGGGTACAATTAAGTTTATCTCTAGGGTTCAATCCGTTTATGTTTTTTATATTAAATTTTATGTAGGGTTATAATTCAAATAATTACATTATAATGGCCAATTAATTTTATATATAGGGTTCAATCTGTTTAAGTTTTTAATATTTAATTAGGTTTATTGTTTTTTATTAAGGGTAAAGCAATTTTTGAAGGGAACAGTAACCCTTTACAAAATACTAAAGATAGACAATTAGCAGCAAAAGCAGAGACGAACAGACAAAATAAAAAACAACAGCTAGGGGAAAAGAAGATAATGCATATTGAACCCCACCAGCAAGAGCACCCTAGCAAAAGATGACATTAGAAAACCAACCCCAACAACCAAGATCAGGTCTGCTTCAATATCTCAGTAGACTCATCCATCACAAATTTATATTTGTCGATGGCTTCTTTGAGATCTTTAATATCTTTAGAGCTCCCCTGTTTCATTTTTTTGGCACTTGCCCTTGTACGAGTCCCTGGGCCAACAACGCTGGGATCAACAGTATTATCCAAATCAACCATGATAGTATTGGAGTTCCCATCTAGCACATAAAGAAGAGCCCTAAGATTACTGTCAGCCACTTTCATTCCCTCATAATTGTTTTTCATCATTCTACTAAGGGTTTCTTCAATGCTTTGGATGTGGCTTTCAGTGGTACACTGGTGGAAGTTAACCACAATATTGATCCTCAGTTCAAATTTATCCAGTAATCTTACTTCCAAATTCTCCTCCTGATCTTCCTTGGTTGTATCTTCTTTCAAAGGTTTAGCAAGCAGGACGGCCAACTTATTAACCCTGTCCTGAAGGTCATCATACTTTCTGTTGATGTCTCTTATCTCTTCCAGAAGCTAGGTGTTCAATTGTAGATCCATATCATCCCTTTCCCTAACAACTTGAATAAACCTGTAGGGATCTTGGGTTTTGTCGATCTCATTGCCATGACTATCCCTAGTTTTTCCTTTACCTAATTTATTGTCCTCGGACCCCATAGCCTTGTCATCTTTCAAAGTCCTTCCCACAAAAGACACAGACTTTGCGTAGTTCACCAAAACAGGGGTAGTATCATAAATACCCTTTTCTTTAGTCTCCAGACTTGGTTGATTGAGATTCTTAGTAGGGGAATTATGTCTTTCCACCTCCACATCCATAGGGTCATCCCTAGAATTATTTTTATCTTGGTCCTCCATTTCCATTCCTTCAGAGCTTCCTTTACTATCTTTTTCACTCTACTCAGAGGAACCAGAAACGTCCTGCTCAATGGCCTCTGTGTCTTCCTCCATTTCCATTCTAGTTTTGTCAGAGAGGAATTTAGAGGCTTCCCTTTTTTCTTTTTTCACATCCTTTTCCTTAGCCTCTATTTTGTTGTTTGTGCACATGCCTTCCTCCTCTGTGAGGATCTTGATATGCTCTTCACCACCAGTATTGACTCTCCCATTCTTCTTACTCCCAGGTGTGTTGCTCTCATAAGGAAAAGATCTTTTACCTTTCTTGCCTCTGTTTGAATATTCTTCCTTTGGGTTGTCCTGCATCTTAAACTTAGTATGCTCATATATCAATAGGATAAGCCCATCATGGAGGATAGGCGAAGCAGCATTCTTTTTGTTCTCCAAAATACTATTTTCTAGAGACTTAAGAAGAAAAAAAGGAAAAAAGATTCTCCTATTGTAGCGGAAATGATTTATCAAAATGAAATGAAAATTGTAAACCCTAGTATACCGACCCTCTAGGGTAAAATATTACATTATAACTTTGGCAACCTTAGCCCAAAAGAGTTTCATATGGTCCTGTAGGAAGAAATCAACCGACTATTTTACCATAAATTTTCTTTCTACCTTAGACTTAGGGTACATTCTAGCAGCATTTTTTTCAATGACTACCCCTATATAGTATTTCAGACCAGACAACTTAAGACCCATAATTTCAGAGATAAGTTTTTCAGTTACCCTAAAATTCTTACCACACAGAGTTACCTGGCCATTGTCCCAACTGTCTGAAAATTCCTTGTAGATGTCCTTATCATTTCCATGGAGTCTCTCCATATACTCCGTTACCCCACCTTGCCTAAGTCTCTTCTAGACTTCATTTTCTTTTCTCCATTTGTAGACCGATGGTTCTTCCCTTTTCAGCTTTCCTCCCATACTGCTAGAAAACCAGAGATCAAAATACGATAGAGTGAAAGAAAAATGTGGTTTTTATGGATGGATGATAGTGAAATGCCATCCATTAATAGAAATGATATCAATTCTCCCATAAGTGATATAATAAATGCACTTGCTGTCGTGCATGCAAAGCTCAAAATTGAGGCAACTCTGATTACTACCCTTTCTTGTCATCATTATTGGGAATATTTCTGGGTTTGTGCCAGATTTAATCGTACTTCACTAGATTAGCGATATCAGTATCTAATCCTTGATAGTCATTCCGGACTCTGACATCATCACTAAAAGCACCCACATTAGTCAAGCTATCAGCCACACAATTGGACTCTCTGTAGGCATGACTGGCATAGGTGACTTCAAATCCATCAATCAGGGTTTTAATTTCATCAAAGATATGACTAGTATTCCACAAGGGAGAATTAATACCATTAATACAATTTATTATATTCAATGAATCTCCTTCCAGCCACAATTTAGAGAAGCTTTTCATTTTAGCAAGTTTACAAGCATTAAGGGCTGCCATGGCTTCGACCATATGACTTGTTTGATATCCTATAGGATGATCCAAGGCCACAATACACTTTCCTTCAGAATTTTTTGCTATGCTCCCACATCATGCTCTACCAGGGTTTCCTTTAGCCTCACCATCAAAATTCACTTTGAGCCATCCAGGAGGAGGATAGCTCCAAACCGCAGACTCCCAGGGAGAAACAGGGGCTTTATATTTTGAGTTGAAATCCCAAGTCTAAAGGATCTCCTTATCATTAATCCCTTTCAAGAGATTAGGTTTTAGCTTGATTGCAACTTTAGTGTTTTCATTAACACTATTGATTATTTTAGATCCAATCAAGATAGGAGTAGAATTTTTTCCTCGGAATATCCTGTTATTCCTTTCTTTCCAAATTCTCCATATAACATGAGGCCCTATATAATCCCAAAGAATTTTTCCCAATTGGTGTTTGAAAGGAGATCTCCATTGTTCCAGAAAATCTTGAATAGTATTGGGGAACACCCAGCTAACTTTCCAGTGCTGTAACACCACCCTCCAAATATCCTTTGTGAATTGACAATGAACTAGAAGGTGAGTAGAGGTCTTAGCTTCTTTCTTGTACAGATAGAATCTATTTGGTATAATCCATCCTCTTTTCTTTAGATTTTCAGTAGTTAGGATTTTTTCCTGAGTAAACAACCAATAAAAGAAGTTAATTTTAGGGATCAGAGAAGTAAACCAAACCTTAGCTCCTTTATATTCCTCCTCCATTGGGTTGATCATCGAGTAGGAAGAGGCCATAGAAAAGGTATCATTAGGATTAGGGGCCCAGATTAGTTCATCTTTTTTATTAGTTTTAACGACCTAGGGAGAAAGATCCAAGTTAATATTTTTCAGAATGGGGTCAATATCATTCAAGTTTAACCATTTATTTTCCCTCCAGTAGTCTACCACTTTACTACCAAATCTGATTTTACACATGACCGCAATGTTATCCATGCCATGGTACTGGATCAGAGGTTTATCTCTAAACCAAGGATCATCCCAAAAATTAATTTTCTGCCTGTTTCCAACTCCCCATCAGGCCCCTTTAGTAGCTAGGGGTCTAGCCTTCAAAATGCTATTCCAAATCACCGAGCCTTAAACAATAGTGGGAGAAGAGAAGAAAGAATCAATAGAGGGTGAGTCAAAAAGATATTTGGACTTAAGAATTTTATTCCAACCTTTCTCTCCTTCAAACGTTCTCCAGCATTGCTTAGCTAGGAGAGCCAAATTGATGTCCTTAATTCTTCTGATACCCAAACCACCAAGTTTGACCGGCTTACAAACTTTTTGCCAAGCCACAAGGTGAATTCTGTCTTTAACTTCAGTTCCTGACCATAAAAATATTTTCTGTATTTTCTCAATAGTATCTGTGTACTTAGAGGGAATTTTGAAAAGACTCAAGGCATAAACAGGGAGCTTTTGGAGGGAGCTCTTAAGTAGCAAGACTTTTCTAGCATTGCTGAGGAGGGATCCTTTCCAACCAGCAAGTTTTTTATAGAACTTGTCCACAATCACCATCCAGAAGGAATCAGGAGGTTTACTCCACAAAGGAAGACCCAGATAGCTTGAGGGGAGAAAAGCTATAGAAAAGCTAAGGATGGTCACCATTCTCCTCTACCGGTCCAGGGGAGTGTTGAAGAAGAAGAGGGAGATTTTATTCCAGTTGATTAATTGACTAGTAGATGAGGAGTAAGCATCAAGAGCTTTCTTGATAGCTATAGCTTCTTTAACAGAGGAAGATCCCATAAGGACAGTGTCATCCACGAACTATTCGTGAGAGCTTGGAGGGCTGGAGGATGAAGGGAGAAGGCCAAGAATCCTCCCTTCCAAAACACCTTTAGAGAACATTCTCCCAAGGCTTTCAGCCATGATAGCAAAAGAATGGGGGAAACAGGGTCTCCTTGGCAGAGGCCTCTTCATGAAAATAAAATATTAGAGGCAGATCCATTCACCAGCATAGAAATAGAAGGGGAACCAATGAGTTTCTGAATTAGACCAATCACTTTCACAGAGAAAGCAAAGGCAAATAGAAATTTTCAAAGAAATTTCCAGTCCACTCTATCGTAAGCCTTAGACAGATCCACCTTCATGAGGAAACCATTCCTTTTTGAGACCTCCAGCGAGTGAATGTTCTCATGAACTGAGATAATTGAATCCAGGATTTGCCTACCCGGAACAAAGCCATTTTGCTGGGGGGATATTAAAACTAGGATAATTTTCAGAATACGGGTCGTGAGGACTTTAGATATAATATTATAGAAAGTATTACATAAGCTGATAGGTCTAAATCTATTAGCATTATCTTCTCCTGGCCTCTTCGGGATGAGGATAAAAAAGGTGTAATTAACTTCTCTCAGTATAGAGCCAGATCCAAAGAACTCTTTGACCACATCTGAGATGTCTTTCTCCACAATAGGCCAAAAGGACTAGAAGAAGAAGAGAGGAAATCCATCCAAGCCTGGAGATTTTTCTCCTTCAAAAGAGAAAGTAGACAGAATTTTGGCTAACATCTTATTATCCTTTCTTGAAAGAATACAAGGGATCGAATCCAACAGTTGATGTTGATTGTCCTTAGAGAGGTCGGGGTCAGCTTTGAGAAGGGAGGAAAAATAACCAGTCAGTTCTTTCTTAATATCCTCTTCCTTGCTCAATTTACCCTGATTACCATTGATATGTTCTATTCTTTTAGCAACCTTGTGCTTCTGGGCAGTAAGGTGGAAGAACCTAGTATTTTTATCACCCACTCGAAGCCAAAGTGCTCTAGAGTGTTGTCTCCAAAAAACCTCCTCCTTAGAGATAATATTGTGATAATCTACTAGAATTTAATTTTCCTTAATTTTGTTGTCCTCAGTCAGGCCCTCTAGATCAATAGTTCTTTGAATTTCTTCAAGATCAGCTTGCATCAGACTTTTATTTTTAAAAATATCTCCAATCTCTTCTTTACTCTAGACCTTGACTCTTCTTTTGATGTTTTAAAGTTTTTGAACCACTCTATACATCACTATTCCCTCCACTTGGATATTCCACCATTCTTCAATATGCTTAGCAATGTTTGGGTGCTGCATCCACATTTTTTTGAATCTAAACGGATAGTTCCTCTTCCCCAAAATAGGATTTTCTTGAATAGATATAGGAGAGTGGTCAGAACCAACTCTCGGAAGAGAAGACAAAGAATAGTCATAGAGAAGAATCCAGTCCAAAGTCAGAAGGGCTCTATCCAGCTGGACTTGAATCAGATTATCACCAACTCTTTTGTTAGACCAAGTAAAGCTACTACCTCTAAGTTCAAGGTCCAAAAGGGCTTAGTTATTGATGAAATCCATAAGAGCTACTCCACTATCTACCTGAGAAGAGATACCACCCATTTTTTCAGAGTTATTCAGGGGAGTATTAAAGTCTCCAGCCACCATCCAGTAATCATTCTTGAAGTTACTTCTTTCCACTTACAATTTGCGCCAGAATCTATCCCTCCCAGTTTTTGAGTTGGGAGCATAAATGTTCAGAGGACCCAAGTGAAACCATCTTGAATATGATTGAATCTTATAGTCGAGATACTGCTTTCCAATTTGATAAGATCCCCAGAAATAGTGTTAAGGTTCCATAAGGCAGAAATACCACCTGAAGCTCCCACTGAGCTACACCCAGTCACACAACAATTTTTAAACACTTTTATCTTTTCAACTTTATCTCTTGTCATTTTAGTTTCTTGTATAAGAATTATATCTGGTTTTTTGATCTCTGACTAAGTTTCTCAGAACATCTTGCTTGTGGGGGCTATTTAATCCACTGATAGTCCATGAAATAATCTTCATTTACAACATTTTGGTGCAATCCTGGATGGTCTTTTTTTGCCCATCCACTATACTTTGTCTACTCTCCTGATCTCTAGTGAAGCTTCTTTTAGGTCGGCCTCTAAGAGGTTTTGGAGTTCCCACATCCGCTTTCTTAGCTCTAGTTAACACACCTCCTTAGGGAACCCCTAAAATACTACTGGTTGGTTTCTTCTTACTAGTAGAAACCTCACTCCAAGGGTCCCCTCCATCTTCTAACAAAGGGTTAGATTCTTCAATCAAGTTTGTCCAGCTAGGGTTTTTCTTAGGAGTTTGAGGGCTAGGGATATTTTCAGTCAATTTAGCACTTAGATCAATAATAATATCTAAAGGGGAGCAAGAATTCTCAATACAAAGGGTTTCCATACCTTTTTGATCTCCAGCTATTTCTCCTTCTTCAAAGAAGTCCTCTGGCTCAGTTGATTTTGATGGAGGAGGGACCTCACAGCTTGTTTGGTTATCATCCCCTTGTAGGGCATTCAAGAGGCTAGTAGCAGCATCTTTCTCTGTATATATCACTAGTTCTGTTGATGCGGGAGCTGGGGCATTTGGCAATGGTTTTTCCTTCTAGATCTTTCTTAGTTCCTTCGGAGGAGGTTTTTTTTCTTTTTGAGTTTTTAGAGGGCACTCTTTCACTCTATGACCTGATTTCTTGCAGGAAAAGCACACAAAGGGGAGGGATTCAAACTCTACCTCTTGCGTCAAAGATCCAAGCTTAGATTTAATCACTATATTGCTCAGGAGGTCTGCCATCTGGAGGATGTTGACATAGATCCTAGCATACACCCTTCTCATTTTAGCCTCCGTCATAGGATCAATCAATAGGAGATCTCCAAATGAACTAGCCAATCCTCCCAAAATATCTTCATGCCAGTATTCAATAGGAAGCCCTGGGAATCTAACTGAGACTGGAGCCGAGATAAAGAATTCCGAATCATTTAGAACTAGATTAGGGGACCACTTATGCATGGTAGGGGGGAATTGGCCTAGCATCCAAGGGCCCCCACAAATAATATGAGAAAGATCTTCCATACTGGAGAACTCGAATGAAAAGAATCCTTTTTCCATTGCAGTGATATCAACTTGCCCTTTCAAAAACCATTTCCTCTTAGAAAACAATCTGACAGCTTCAATATTAGGTCTTCCTCCCGCAAACTTGCCTATCAGGGTCATTTCCATTGCGAAGATGGAATGATTGATTAGAGGATCTGGGATAACAATAGAGAATTCTCCTTTTTCCGGGTTGGATATCACATTAACTGCAGGAAAGGTAGATTTCCCTATTGGTTTAATCCCGAAGAGGCCTGCCCACTTTCCCTTGGGAACTAACACTCCAACTTTACAAGATTCTTGAGCCTGTCAAGGACCGTTAGAGGGGCCCTCATTCGAACTACTGTCAGAGGTAGAAATTCTAGTTGACTTCAATCCATTTTGGTCAACATCAACCATGATTTCATTATGCTGGGGAGGGATCCCACCCGCCAGGTGGAGAATAGATTCCAGAGTAGGTACTGTACCTGTAGGAGCTGCATCGCCTACACGGCCATGGCAAGGATTTGAAAGCAGGTTCCCACTCAAGTTCGTAGGTTTCCCGCTCCAGGTTTCTGCCATAATTGAATTTATTTTGTTAATGGTTTATTGTTATAATTTGAATAATTACATTATTATGGCTAGCATTCAATTTGTTTTAATTTTATGGTTTAATTTAGTTTGATGTCCAATTAGGTTAATGATTACGGTTCAACTTTGTATATGTTTATGATTCTAATTTAATTTGTTTTGGGTTTTGGATTTAATTTTTCTTATTGTAAGGGAACTAATTTTAAATATTTTGAGTGTTAGGGGTAGGGTTTAATTTGGTTTGGATTTGAGATTGTGTTTGATTGACTATTTGATTTTTTAATTTGATTTATTCTAAGTTTGAGGATTTAATATTTGTTCAAATGTTAGAATTAAATTAGGATCAAAGTTATGATTGTTACTTATTTAACCTTATGGATTAATCTTAGGGTTTAATTTAGGGTTTTGTAGACTATTTGGGTACATTTTGGTTTAGGTTTGTTGTTAGAATTCAATTAAGTTTAGAGTTACAATTAGAGCTAGGGGTGATTTTTGTTTTGTGTTAGGATTCATGTTCAATTTGAATTAGGATCTCATTTAGTTAATTTTAAGAAGTGTTTGGCTTATCGTAAACTTTGGTGTAGCATTGGGATCAAGGTTTCTCTAGTTTAATGTTATGATTAATTGTATTTCACTATTAAGTTTAGGGTACAATTAAGTTTATCTCTAGGGTTCAATCCATTTAAGTTTTTTATATTAAATTTTGTGTAGCGTTATAATTCAAATAATTACATTATAATGGCCAATTAAGTTTATCTATAGGCTTCAATCTGTTTAAGTTTTTAATATTTAATTAGGTTTATTGTTATAATTTGAATAATTACATTATTATGGCTAGCATTCAATTTGTTTTAATTTTATGGTTTAATTTAGTTTGTTTTCCAATTAGGTTAATGATTATGGTTCAACTTTGTATATGTTTGTGAGTCTAATTTAATTTGTTTTAGGTTTTGGATTTAATTTTTCTTATTGTAAGGGAACTAAGTTTAAATATTTTGAGTGTTAGGGGTAGGGTTTAACTTGGTTTGGATTTGAGATTGTGTTTGATTTACTATTCAATTTTTTAATTTGATTTATTCTAAGTTTGAGGATTTAATATTTGTTCAAATGTTAGAATTAAATTAGGATCAAAGTTATGATTGTTACTTATCTAACCTTATGGATTAATCTTAGGGTTTAATTATATTGAAAAATAATTTTTAAAGGAGTTAGAGTTTAATTTGATTCTATCTCCTTACCTCTCCTTACATATGTTTGTTCAGCCTATATCATTCCCACTATATTTATTATCACTCATATTAAATTTCTACCACTATTTCTCCCATTTCTCTCACTCTCTCCCTATTGCCATCTCTTTCTAATCTTTCTAATTCTCTAATCTACTCATATTTATGTGTCTCACAATCATGTTAATTTTATGGATTAAACTTAACTTTTTTAATGATTAGTGTTCAATTTGCTTAATGTTTAATTAGTTATAGGGTAATGGTAGAATTTATCTTAGCATTATAATTTGGATTTAATTTTATTTAAGGTGTATAGGGTTAAGGGTTGCATTTTTTGGTGTTCATATAGGTTTAATGTTTGAATTTAATTTAGGTTAGTGTAGGGTTATTTTTTAATTTAGAGTCATCATTAAGAATAATTTTGTTTAGTATTAGGTGCGGGATTTTATTAAGTTTCAGGATAGGGTATACTTGGGTTTCTTTTTCTATAGATTTAGATTCTCAATTCAATTTGAATCATGGTTTTCCTTGATTATGTATAAGGTAAGGGTTTAAATTTCTAAAGTGTTGAGTATGGGTTTGGGAATAAATGTTACAACTTTACATTTTTGTTCATTTAGATAAAGGGTTAGAGTTACCTGTAGGGATATGGTTTATTAATAAATATTATAGTACATGTTTCAGTTTAGTTTCATTGTACTTGATGTAACATTTCAATTCCATTAAACTATTAATCAAAGACTAAAAAAAAATTGGTCACAAAAGGAAAAGGTAATTTCACAAATTTTATTGTATGTATTTGATTAGTAATCATTAAGAAGATTATAAATACACTTAATTAGCTTCTTTAGCAGCTCGATGTCATTATGTATATTAAATTATTAAATATATCTTTGAAGTCAAATTTACTTATATAATAAATATTTAATATTTTGGATTTTACTTTAATGATTGAATTGTCATAAAAAAATCGTAGATATGAATAATATTTAATTTGTATAAAAATATTATTAGATATGAAACAATCCTATAATAATGATTTTATCTTATTTTTGTCAAGTAACAAAATAGGGAAACTTAATCAAGCTTTCTGATTACAAATATATATTCAATAAAACACTTGTATTTCAGAAATTGACTTTTTGTCTCATATAGAAAATCACATACATGTTTTTCTTCCAAATAATAAGGGAAATACAATTCACTCTTACACCATAACAATGTTTTGAAGATCAAACTATATATTATGCATGATAATATAAAAGATTATAACATGCTTAAACAAAAGTTCAGTTTTTAAAAAAAAAAACATCAAAACTCTACCAGTGGTAGTTAATTGTAGATATTTGTGGCAATGTAAAGACATTACGAAATGTTCACTTATGAGAACACTATTTCAACCTTTATTTTCATAATGATCATGATAGACTTCTTCCATAAAATCTGGAAAAGCAGCGATTGTAGTATATTTCTCCTTAACCTTTTCCACAACATCTTTCATTTGCAAAATCTCATTCTCATCGATGTAATCTATAGATAAAGCTGAATTTTCAAATTCTATAAGTATTTTATAGCAGCATTCCAACACAGATCTTGCACATTTTCCAATAGGTGTCCGAGTTGAGCCATCATAATTCACCGAGGCAGATGGAGTTGGTACAATAATTTTTGATTCATTTTGAGAGAGATCCATGAATTGAAGAATCTCCTGATATAAAAGAAAAATATGTTTTTGAAAGTAAATAGTTACTAAAAAGTATCATATGAGGGGAGAAAATAAAATATAGAGAACATGTATATTCTCGAAAATATGTTTTTACAATAAAGAAACAACAACATTATATTGTAGTGAGATAAAAAATTATAATTTATAATGAATGATTAAATAAATCATAGTGCATTGTATTTGTTTTATTTCTTGGTTTAAAAAAAAAAACATAAGTTTGGTTGTTACTTAAAATCTATTTAAGATTTTTTTTCTTGAATTAGATAGATATTTGTTAATAGTTTTTATGGACAGTTACACATACACCTATTGAACAAAAGAAAAATAAGTCACATTCTTGGAATTATTTTCATATACATTAGAAATAATTTTGATGTCACCTTTTTAAAATAATATGGTCATGCCTTTAATTACGCACTTATTTTTTTCAATTAAATGTTCAAGATGTCAATTTATTAGAGTATTGTACAAAAAATGCAGGCAAACATATTAGATATAAAAAGTATAGTATAATTAAAAATGATCTATAACATATATGAATCAATACTAATTTCAACGTACTTAGTTTATGTACAATTGTTATATTCAAATTTAAATTGTTGTGGGAATTTCTTTGAACATTATAATTACACTATTTTTTCAGAGATATAATTTATCAATTTTGATCATTTATTTTTTATTATTGAAATGACGTAATACATACATTTACATTACATTTTTTGGAATAAAATATTTTTTCTTAAAATACTCACATTGAAAGCTTGAACGCATGTCTCTCAAGAAAAGTAATTCATTGCAATAATTAAAATACTTAATTATTTTAGTCAGAGTCACTGTCATCTTCACAGTGAACAACATTTCATGGAATCAAGTCTTTGTTTGTGGGTTTTACTATGTCAAACCAATAAAGATTCTCATAGGTGTGTCGTCATAGATATCAATTGCATGTATCTTCATGCAATGTTGGATAAAATCCAGAAGTTGTATGTGTCCATGTCGATATTTGTTTAGTTACAATTTTTCTTACTCATTCAATAAATGGTAGAGTTAAAAAAATTCCCTGAGGTCCCCATCTTTCAACCACTTGTCGATTCCATGATGTGTCTGTTATCCCAACAAATTGTAAACAAAAAAATTGGTCATGATAGTGCAGATTTGGCATACCTTGAGTACTAATTTGTGGTACTCTAAGCATTGTTTTTAACCGAAGAGGGGCATAATCATGTGTTTCAGTCAGAAAAGTAGCTTGTTGTAACCAAAGCTCTGCTAGAAAAAAGTACAAATTTGTTGGATCACACACTTCACCACAAACAAATTTTGAAAAAAAATGGATCTTTGCAGAAATGATTGAAATTTCTAAGAGCTAGTGGTCGAAACCTAAGTAGATCTGTTTCCTGGAGAAGCATTTTTTAAGATAAATAATTTGTTCTTTCTTCTCTATGAATTCTTGGAAGATCATTATGATCATACAAGTCATCAAATTAAATTTTTATTTGTCTCAACATATTTTTTTTCTTCAAATATTTTGCCATAAAATTATTATAAAATAATTGACAGGAGAGAATCGACAGATATCATCTTCACAAAGGTAGATCACAATTATAGAATCATTCTTTTAGCCAAAACCAATCTGACAAAAAACATCTACAACAACGGCATGACCCGCATTTAGCCAAAAACAAATATGGAGCGAGAGTGATATCAAGAGAGAGAGCGTGTTAGGTTCAGGGTACCAAGTGGATAACAAGGTAAATTTTAGTCACATAGAATTGATAGATATCATCTTCACAAAGGTAGATAGAAAATGCAAAACCATTCTTTTAGCCAAAACCAATCTGAGAAACAAAATTTGCAATAACGATGTGACCCCCATTTTGCCAGAAAAAATTCCAAACTATTTTGGGGTCCACCCATCGTGCAACCTGCCAGAAATCGTGAACAAAATAAATAGATTAAAGGCTTTTAGTCATACCCTTTTGTGCAGAAGAATAGCCAAAATAACACAAATGACCTAGCTACGCAGGTAAATAATACTACTGAAAAGAGCATATTCATAGGGAAAGCTATTGTTCAACTAGCGAAGCCCTTCTTCATTAACCCTAGATTCCATAATAAGGAATATCTCTAACCAAATGTGTGAAAGGATCTACCACTAATAAAAAGGAATTTGTTGACCCATCAGGCTCATCCTTCTTGTTTTCAAGGTATTTTAAGCTACGAGTAGGGGGAATCTTCATTTTAGGAAGCGTTGAAGTCTACGGCTCCCTAGAGGCAACCAAGATCGATCTTACAACTAGAAAATTTCAAAAAGGACTCTGTGCGGGAAACATTTTCAAACCATATTTGACTCCCAATGATCACAAAAAAATTTCACCACAGGAGGGAAAGACGTGGTGCTCATCTACTAAAATAGAAGCAACCAATTTTTGACATATGTGATGGAACTCCCCCTCGATCACCAGTGACAATTGGGAAACCACCTGATAACACTAAAAATATAAATATACTTGTTAAGGTTAAACAACCATTAAAAGGGGATATTGCAGTACTTCTCTCTCCAAAGGATAACGGTAGAGTGCCCTTAAATCTAAAAAATACCAGACAAATCTGGCAACCTAAGCAATTTCAGGAGTACCCTAAACGTGCCAAGAAAGAAAAGAATGCCTTGCGATCTCAATGTGAAGCTCGAAACAAGCTCAATATCACCCTGCCAAAGCACATGCTTTAGGATCATGTTGGCCTTCTTCGGAAAACAACTCTTATTGGTAAATGCTCAAGCAATGCTCTGCTCTTTTCAGATATTAGGGTTTGGACTTTTCAAAATTGGGTGGGGTTGACAAATATTTTTAGATATGACCCTGATTCAGGATTTTTTGTTGCTATATTTAAGTATGTAGATAAGAGGGATGCTATTCATAAAAATAAAGGATGGTTCTGTCATGGTCTGGGACTTTTTACTTTGCCAGGGTCCCCAAATTTTAACCAAGATCACACGACCTATACTTTTTTCCCCTTCTGGTTTTCGTTACCATTATTTCCTCTAGAATACAAAGACTTAGATATAATAGAAAACATTTCTAATCAAATTGGTATCTTCATTAGACATGATCTCATTCCATTTGAGATTCCACATTGAGATATCAGGTTTGTGTCCTTATTGATCCTTCAAGGGAGTTTCCAAAATGAATTAAGATCAAATCCAAATGGGGTATCTCAGAAAAAAGTATTGTCCTCCAGAGCAGAAAAATTGTTCATAAATTTCAAAATAAACTTGGTCACCTTACCTCACAATGTAAGAAGGGAGCTCACACCCAAATACTAGTGTGTGAAGATTATTGGTTAGAGCCAAAACATTGCATGATGCAAAAAGCTAATCAGTGGGTTGATGGGGATATACACATACACATACACAATACAAAATTTCTACCAGCAAAAAATATTGAAGAATTAGAAACCATTTCTTATTCCTATAAAGTTTCTATCTATTTATTTTTCACATTACCATACATCTTCATGCTTCAGGATAAGTTAAGAAATGTAAAAGTCATCAAATGAGAACAACCAGAGACATCTTCTTAGAATATAATTAATATTTTCCACAATCTGATGTTCCAAGACTCCCCCATTAATATGAAAGATATGCAAGATGTCTTCAATAAAAGGCCCGTAGCTGTTCTAAAAGCTAGGAATCTTAGAGATTCCATGATAACCGATCTGGCCTTGAAAATGATCCACAAAAATGAAATAGATGAGGGAGTTATTATTGAGAGAGAGAGAGAGAGAGAGAGAGAGGTTAATATGTGATAATCCAACTCATGATTCACATCCAGAAAGGGATTTAGACCCAAATAAGGAAAATATAGTCACAAAAAATGGTCAGTGTTCATGAATGTCAAAAGATATAGAGGTTGAATTTCAAAAAAGATAGGTCCCATAAATATTACAAGAACATCAAGGGAACTTAATGCTTCCGTAGGAATTAAATACCCTTAGAGTTCACACGGTAGAAAATTTTTAGGAGATCAATGAATTGGAACATGATTTTCTCAGGGAGCACCTTCCGAACGTAGGAATGTTTTCTCAACTCCTTAATTCATCCCAACTTGAGAATATGGTCATAGATTATCTCAGTGGTATAAAGGAGAGTGAATAAAATGAACACAAAGAAGTGTAGAACCTAGAACTCATCATACCACTAAGAGGATATGTGATGAAGGGTGCTCCCCTTAATACCACAAACACATAACATAAACAGAGAAACAACCACAATATGCAAGAACAGAAAATTGGCTTCTTATTATCTCCACAAATGTGGAATTAAAAACTTTTAGAATTACAATATGCAAAGCCACATGGGCATTCCCTTACAATATTCTGTAGGACAAAGCCTCGAATTATTACCCAGATCTACTACCCAAAACTATTCTGAACTGCCTAAGACAATAATACAGCCTTCCTTAAATAGGCAATTTTCCACCGCCTGGGAAGGTTCCAGAATAAGGCCGACCAAACTTAGAATTAATTTATTTTACATTTTATTACATCATAGTCGGCTCAAGATAACCTTTGAAACCTGAACAAAAATTTTGAAGAAAATTATTTTCCGCCATTTCAAGTGGCCCAACTTCCGAAGACCATAAGTCATCACC
>MU224008.1:222877-240052 GCA_018584345.1 Thuja plicata
TCTTGCTGATACAGATCTCTGTTCTGCTCCAATAGATCCTTACTGATCACATATATCTTTGTAGCACCTCAAGGATATCTCTAATCCTTCATCAAAATTCGCACATTCCTTCTGCTTCTTCACATTTTCACACTTCTTACTCTGCACTCTCACACTTCTTGAATTCGCATATTGACCTTTCATATATACCCTTCAAGTTATCAAGTCGGCCCAATAACAAGTTTCAATTAATAAATATTACATTGGTCAACTGAATAAACATTTACAAATAAAATCCTTTGCAGGCCGACAACACTGTCCAAAAATGATATTCCAGTGTTGACCAACTGATGCTCGGTGAACACTGCAGATTCTGCGAAAATCCTTCGGTAACCGACTGAACTCGGTAAGCACTGACTTTCCTTCACATATTCTTTGATGACCAACTGAACTCGGTAAAGACTGAATTTCCTTTGTCGACCGAGAGAACTCGGTAGTAATAACTTCTCGATATAGTATTCTGGAGCGCTCGGTAGAATCTGTAAATGGCTTCTCTTACCATCTGAACTCGGTAGACTCTGTCAACTGCCTTGCTGAACATTCTGAGCTTAGTAGACTCTGTCTGATGACTGATATGACATTTGTGTAACATCAAGGACAATACACAATTTAAACAATTGTTTCCAACAATACCATATATATATTGATTGATGAAATGAGCTTCATGGGGAGAAGATCCTAGAAAACATAGACTCACGACTTCACCATGCGTTTCCTCAAAACGCTAACCTCAACTTTGCAAGTGTACATTTATTTAAAATGAAATATTATATATAGATCAAAATTTATTGTATATGAATCAAGTTTAGTAAAATAATATATAAGTAGGCTAAAACATTCTCAATTTTGTGTTGGTGTTAGTTTAGGGATTTCAATGATTTTAGTTGGTGACCTCAGACAACTTCCTCCGGTGAGAGACAAGGAAACATATGACAACAAAAGATGAGAAAAGCTACTATGTGAATACTTTACAAAGGTGGTCACATTGAAAAATGTTTTTAGACAAGTTGGAGAGGATTTAGTACAAAGAAACTTTTGTCATTTACTGACAAATATCAGAGATGCACAATCGACAATCTATGATTGGTTGTTGTTGATGTCAAGAACCAAGACCAACACAACTATCATGAAAAATGATGATTTTGACAATAATGTTCATTTATTTCTGACTAAAGATAATGTTCACAGTCATAATCAAAATAAATTACATTCTCTGAGACAACCTATTGCACATAGTGTAGCAACAAAATTTTCAAATGTTAGTAAAGTCAAAGAAAATTCTCCTGATGAGCTTTATATGGACTTGTTAATCTCCAAACATGCAAGAGTTATGTTAACTTCTAATCTTTGGATAGAAGGAGGCCTTGTAAATGGTGCTTTGTGTTATGTACAGGAAATATTATACAAACCTGGAAGTGTACAACCAGAACTACCATTGTATGTCATGGTGAAATTTGACATGTACACTGGATTCCCATCCAGTGAAGAGAATTAAAAAATAGTACCTATTAGTGCAGCACAAAGAGGTTTTACAACTCAAATACCATTGAGAATGGGTTGGGCATTGACAATACACAAATCCCTGGGTTTGACGCTACAAAAAGAAACAATTGATATAGGACCAACCGAAAGAACATGATTGACATTGATGACATTAAATTTCCATTAGTATGAAAACTACACTTTCGGTAAGCATACACTAAAAGACAGGATTGAGAAAACCAAATATCAGATAATAAGAGATCACTGAAGATGACTAAGTGCAAAGAGAACTGATGACACAAGTTAGTCTGTAAACCAAAATCACATGAGAGAAAGATAAAGTGGAACCCAACAGAGGAACATGATATGAAATTTATAATGCAGACTGAAAAGATAAATACAATGCAATCGACAAAACAAACTGAAGGACAATCAAGCATGACCGACAGATAGAACCGAAAGTCAGTTGCAGCCTGCAAAAAGTGGATTTGACTTCCACGCCAGATAAAGAAAGTGTATTCTATTGATACAATATTTAATTTTTTTAAATCCATTTCTTTAGGCACAGTATACATGAATGTAAGTGCTTTAATCAGTCTAACTGATTTAAAGACTAGGAGATCTAGGTACAAGTTGTAAACCTGATCTTAGAGTTAACATTGTATTTTATCAAACTCAATGAAGTCAATCCATCAATAAATAGATGATGCAATCATTGATTATTATGGATGAATAGATGATGTTTAGAGAGAGGAGAACATAACAAGTAGATCTATGGATTTACATTGAGTTTTAAGAATAAGAACAACAAAAAGAGGATTTGGTTAGCAGAACCAAGAACAAAGGAAACCGAGAATCAAAGGTATTATTCAATCACAATTAAGGTGATAATGTTTTTATGTGAACTAAATAGGATCTGTATTAGCAATAGGACATTACATTTACCAGGTCAATTTGTAATTTTATATCATTCTAACTAGTGGAGCAAAGTGTAAAAATCCTTTCATGCAAGGTGGATTTAACCATCCAACAACAAATCTCTTAACCGAGTGTACACTAAACAGTGTTCCTAAAGCTCTTAACAGAGGAGACTTTAACAGGTCTCCACCGATACTCCTAACAAGGTAGATCATCAAAAGTGATCAAATTTTAAGGCCTAACGGGCCCCTTCCAATCTGCAGATAGTGAAGATTTTGTGGGTGTCATCCCCACCGCAGTTTTTACTCTCACATAAGTTTTCTGCAATATCATATCTTGTGTTATGTGTCAATTTACTTTCATGAATGTTTCTATGAATGATTCACATGTATGTTAATGTTATGAATTGATATAACTCAGTGCAAGATAGTATGAATCAGATTGAATGGATATACAATTGATTACAAAGGTTAATTGATAAAAGAGATATAAAAATTTTAGAGGTACTAATTCACCCCTCCCCTCTCGGTACATACTTCCCATTAATACCAATAATTGGTAGTAGAGCTAAGTCTCTTCTTGGAAAGCTTAAAGGCTTAAGAGAAAAGATCATAGTATGGAGAAGTACATACTTGATAAAAATATTGAGAATAAAAAGCTTGAAATCCATATGTTCTTTCAATAGTATAAAGAAGCTAGAATCAACATGAGATAGTTGCTGGATGAAAGAAATAATATGACATCTCCCTATAATGAGACATATTATCATGAGGAAGAGATACCAGATTTCTTTGATTATTTAGGATCAACTACGATCAAAGCATCAGATACATCAGAAGAAAGCATCACAAGCCTAACTGAAATCAATCTACATCTAGCTGGACAAGTTAAATCTCTACAAATCGGTCAAGAGACAGAAATGGTAAGGATGATTGATGTCATGAACAATGCTAGGCAAGATGAGTAAGAAATAACACTAGCTATTGATGATAGAAGAAAGATCATTGAAAAACTACAAGAAGAAGAGTCTGAAATACAAAGAATTACAAAGCATCACCATGAGATAACAAATAAGATTATTCTTATGAGTTAAGAGGCAAACATACTAAATTTTGAACTCATTGAAAGAATAGAAGCTATTGGTGAACTGAGGGATGAGAATGAAAATTTAAGCATGAAATAAGAATTCAGGGACAACATAATGAAATTATAAAGAAAGATGATGAAAGAAATAAAATAATGGATGATTTTCTTGAAGGACAATGAAGAGTCAACAACAATAATGCTCTAGGCTTTACCAAAAATGGAGAATCATCAAATCAATCTAATCCAAAGAATGTCTATGAAAATCCAAGACCAAGAAATCTTACATGCAGTCGATGTGGAAAGCAAGGTCATACATCAAATGTATGCAAAGGAAAAATGAAAGGTATTCCTAAATCTACATCATCATTCATAGGGTTCTATTATAAATGTAACAAGAAAGGACATAAAGCATATGAATGTAAGTCTGAGATGAAACAACCAAAGAAGGAAACCTACATGGAAAAATATTGTCCTACATGCAAAATGAATGGGCATACAACTCTTGAAATACTGGAAAAAGAAAAGGCAAGCATGGAAGCCTAAAGGTCAAGAAACTCCCTATCAATGAATGAGAGTCAGTAATCAATATGTATGGGACTAGAATACTTGGACAAATTATACAAAATGTGGAAGATATGGTCACATTTCTGCAAACTATATGAGAGAATGGACTAGAAAGTTTAGAGGCTAGACTAACCCCAGAATAACATGCTTACAGTGTCATAAAGTTGGTCATCTCAAGAAAGACTAAAGAGACTGAATGACATAGACAAGCACATATCAGAATGGAAACATCATTGAAGACATTCAAAGGGCTAGAGACAAAATGTGGAGAAAATATTCAAGCAATGATGAAGCTGGACCAACCAATGCAAATGGTGACACCCCATCCAATGGATCCAGTGACATCACCATGCCCACTTAAGTATAAAAAGTAAGTATGGAACTACATTACCCATAATATAAGTTTACATCAGTTCCATAATATGTTGATATAATGACCAATTAGCATAAGAAATATTCATGATGTTATTACTTGTTAAGATTTGTGATAACTATGTTTTCAGGCATATATATCGAAACCCATTGGTATATACTCAAAGATAAGATTGCCTTCACTTACTGAGAAGTGTCAGTTAAAAGAAAAGGTAGCTAAGTATAAACTGAGCCTCATTGGTAAACAAGTAAATGAACAAAGTTGTCAAGATATTGAAACCTGTCGGTAAACGCAAAGGGAACAACGACTACTCCAAAACATTTTAAGTGTCACCAAAGGAAGTAAAGTCTTCACCGAAGAGCTTAGTATTCATAAATTGAGGAGTTGGTAAGCATTTATGGCATGCATTTTAGGGCAATGGCTATAAAAAGGGCATCAAAACAACTCATTTCTGCACGACACCCAAAGCAGAGTGACCTAAGTGATTTTCAAGCATTGAGTGAAGGGATCACAGAGCAGACACGACTAAACATCAAACACTCCTAAGATATTTAGGAATATTTTCAAGCACAAACAATAAGTTCTTTAAACTGACAACTCTATTCTTATGCATTTCAAAGCAAGCCCTAATTTCTAAAAATGGCATCAACTTTACGAACTGTGAAATCCAAGAATGCAAAGAAAGATGAGTTAAAGCTCATAAAGAACATGACATGTGAGGAACCCAACTATAAGATCCATCCAAAGGTTGTCTCACAACCCAATGATGCTGGTGCATTTTCACGGATTCCAGCTAGGGTTTTACTGGTAGAAGGTGTCTTATCCTTCACACATTGCAAGATAGCAGAAATAGGAAGTTGAGAGGTTGAAGAAGCCTACAAGAAGTTTTGCAGTGATGATGGAAAACTCAAGGAAGAACAGAAATACATTGAAGTGAAAGGACTCACCAATGCCCTAATGTTCCCAAAATTCTTCAAAACCAAATGGATTTGGTTAGTGCTGAGCATAATGCATAACAACAAGTTATGACTGATGAACCGAAGGAAATAACCCGAGATGTCATCAAGGTGGTTACCAATTACCCCATAACTAATAAAGTAAAGGCACTCAAGCATCCACCAAAGGCTGAGACCAAAAAGATGACTAGAGCCAAATGGGATGGTCGAGGACTAAAAGTTACAACAATAGCTGATGATGAAATCAAGTTTGGTGCATGTGTTTGGGCTATAAATTCTTCCAGGAAAGAAGATTAAACATCATATCATCAGGAGAAGTGGACACAGTGTTCAAAATTGTGAAGAAAGGTACATAATTAGACTTATCTGAGCTACTCCTGAATCAGTTGAAGGAAAACTTAAACACAATCAGGAATGCAAAGTCAAATACTTGTAAGTTTGGCTCACTAATATTGTGTATCTTCTTTTATTTTCAAGAAACATTCCCATCGGTTGGAGATGTTAAATGGGACAGCACCAAACTGGTCACCATGCAAATTATTGAGCACATTGCTACATTGGGTGATAACTTCGAGACAATCATGGATGAATACTTCAATGTATTCAAAGATTGAATGCAAAAGAGGGTAAGAATCCCCAAGAAACTCATTGAACAATACAAGGATGAGATATGCTTCATAGTTGACACTGAAAATACATAAATTAATCCTTTTGTACCAAGGACAACATGGTTACAACCACTAGAGTATGAGATCAACATTGATCTTGCTATTAAGGTAATTGATGCCTTGATCAATGAACCTAATGATAAGAAACAACCTAGGTTTGGCACATATGAAGAGGCCAAGACAAGAATTAAATCAGGCCTAGTTGTGAAAAATATAGTCAAGAAGAAGGACAAGATGGTGAAGAATCTCAAGAAGATTCTATAAACAACTGAAGAAGAAATTGAGCAAGATGAAGAAGTTTAACAAGAGGAGGAAACCCAAGAACATGTATTTGTCGGTAAAGATGAAGAAAAGAGTGACTTCAAGGAAATAGAATCAGATTTTCCACCTCCTCCACCATCCAAGAAACCAAGGACTACAACTGCTTCTTGAACAAGAAGCAAAACATCAAAAGAATCTACTCCTTCACCTCTAAAGAAAGAAAAGGTCAGGACTTATAATAGGAAAGCTCCCGCACCAAAGATAGGTCAAAACAAGAAAGGAACAAAATTCATTAGAACCTGAGAGGATATAGAGGACACCGAGTAGGATGAAGCTATTTAAGTAGAAAGTGTCAAGGTAAAAGAACCTGACTCTATTGATGAAATTTGTGTTTATATTGCAAATTTTGGATCTATTACAGATCCAAGCATTAGAAAATAGCCGAAACTAAATCAAGAAGATCAAAATAAGATTGAGGATGCCATCATTACTAAAATGTACAACTTCAAATATGTACCAATACAATTTGAAGGTAAGTATGTTCCAAGAGAACTATTAAACAAACTTTACTCTAGGTGGACATTTTCTTTGAAGAATGAGAAAGAAATTAGAGAAGTACTTGTTTCTCTCATGCCACTTGAATCAAAGAAGGTTGAAATTGATGAGATGATGGAGAAGTACAACAAGGATTTTTCACCAAAGATGAGAGCATACAATCTCCTAGAAAGAAAGATTATAGAGCTTGAGAAAGAAAGCCATAAGAAATGGTGCAAGATCATGAACATACCTATTGAGGAGGACAGACTTGATAAAGACCTTCAAAACCAAGATGTTGACAAGGCAACTCATGATGACACTTCCATTTAGTTAGATAAAGAAGAAGATGATAACACATGCAACAAAATTGTAGATGTTGTAGATGAAAAATGGGATGTCACTACAAATGACAACATTGTGGACACTATTGTTATAGACATTACCAATGACGCAATAGAGGAGGTGAATAAGGATGAAGATGTCACTACTGAAAAGGACAAAACCGATGAGCAGGACACAACAGTTGATAGTGAAAAGGTGAATATTCTAGGGAACATGCCTATATTGATACAAGCTATCAATAGCATGAAAGAATCAAGAAAATCACCTGAGAAAGATACTCCAAAAGATGTAGGAGAAGAAGCAAACAAGGATAATATCGATGGTCAGCAAGATATTAGAGATTCTCAAGATGTAACCGACACTAATAAGGTTACTAGAGGAGATAATGAAAAAGATGCAGATACTCAAGACAAGAATGAAGAAACTAAGACCGATGAATAAAAGGACACCAATGAAGGAGACAAACCAAAAGATGGTACTCCTAAGGAAACTAAGAAGAGTGCTACCGAGGATGTAAAGGTGAATGTGGAGACATCTGCAAACACCCAACGAGTTGAAACCGATGCTAAATAATAGAAAGAAGCACAATAGGTTGCTTCATAGAGTATAGCAGAAAAGACTGAGAAATTGGTAGTGGTGTTACATTCTAGTGAGATATAGAAGAAGAATAATAAGACAAAGAAAATAAATTTAGAGGTTACATTTGATGAAATCGTTGAAATATCAAAGTGTGACCCCTCTACACTTGACTTTGAAGCATTACAAAAATATTAGTGTAGGAGAACCCTGAATGAACCAAGTGTTCCTATGGAACCTAATGGTTCTGTCAAGGTCCTAAGAGGCCTTTAGTGATATTAAGACATTGGGTTAGTCATTGGATCACCTTGTAAGGCCATCTTTTCAAGTTTGGCACCTTATGAGCCCTTGGTCAACTATTGGTCATCAATGGTCCAAAAACCTAGGAATAGTTTGTTTTTAGATTCTTCATGTTTGATTCCACAAGAGATCACAAAAATAACATTGTGACCAAGTTTGGTCATTAGATTTGCAAAATTGCAAAATATGTAAAAGTTGCTCAAAAGATGTCAAGCAACTTTTGATCAAACTTGACAACCTTTTTAAAATCAACTCCCAAATGGTCAAATAGGTTCAAATATGTTATGTAACAATTGGGAGTGCCTACAAAATCCCTTTCAGGTGGGTGGTAGGCTAATCATGTAATTTTTTATTTTTAAATTAATAAAATATAACCATTTTCCTGCATTCCTGAGAAATAGTCTTTGTGTATGGTCGGGTACAGATAGAAGGACATGAAAGTCTGACACTAAGGGTTAGTTATATGAATCTTCTTTCATTTTACTTTTGTCTCATGTGTTGATCAATCTTAGTTTGCAAGCTATTGAATTTACAAACTCACTGCCTGGTTTGTAGGCCCTAAATCAAGGTTTAGGAAAGAATTGAGTGTATTTCACTTTTCCACCATGGGAATTCAATGACCCTTGGTGGAAAGCATATTTATAAGATTCTCTTTAAGATTCTATAGGATAGGTCCTCAAAAATGTAGGGAGATGGAGTTACCATGATGCCCTAGGTGTATATCCTTATGTATGCACCAATCCAGAATTAGGATAACAATCATAACTCTAGTTTGGGGATTCATTAAAGGCTGTAAGTGAAAGGAAAAGATCCTTGTACACACCCTCACATGACCCAATCATTATTTTGAAATTTGGATGCATCCTAAAGGCACTTTTAGTGTAAGTGGAGGCATAATTAGCCCTAATTACAAAAGCAATTTTGTGTATCAACTTGTCTCTTTCTCATTTCCATGTTCTAGGGTTTTATTCCAAAGTCCTAGGCCATAAAGGGTGTCTGAATCCCTAATCAGTTAAGGGGGTTATGTGGAAGAATTTCATTTAAGATCAATTTTCATTCAGGAAAAGGCTACAAGCCTAGTCTTGGTCTTGTTAAGAAACTATGTCTTTTGGGTTTCTTTTGAGTGAAAGAACCATTGGAAAAAAATTTTAGGGACCTAAATAGACCATACTTATGACCATAGGTTTCCCCTGGTCATATTAGTTACTTTGGGGGTATCTTTGAGAATTTGGGTCAAGATCTTGTAAAGCTAACCTTGGTAGTTCATGTTTGTAGGATTGGTGAAACCTAGTGATTAGGCACCCCTTGGGGTTATGGGGTTGTGATGACCTTAATCAAGTCGTTTCCCACACTTGTGATAAGTGTGAAGCATTTTGGCCTTGAAAAGTTGGTCTTTGGGGTGCATTGCCCTATTTGAGTCACCTAGAGTCTTCCTGTTGTCCACTTTGCATCAAGTGGTATCAGAGCTATGTCTTCTCCTAAGGATGAATATATCCCTTCAATAGTTACAAACATTGAATTATCAAAGATGGTGAGAACAGAGGGCAGAAAATGCAACCTTGACAAGAAGAGTTCAAGAGTTGGAGAACAAGGTAGATAGAGGGAAAGAGGACACTTCTGGTGGTGAAGAAGGGAGTGATTCAGATGAGGAAACCCCTGATCAGGATGTGATCATTCTTGTAGATTAGAGACCCCTTCTAGATGCCTTAAATTCTATGGGGAGAAGAACCATGGAGGAGAAGTTGGATCTACCATCTTTTAGTGGAAAGATGAATGCAAATTTTGCCTTGGATTGAATAGAGGCCATAATAAGTTTCTTTGAGTGTGAGGACATCCCTGAGAAGTAGAAAGTGAAGATGGAAAGATCCAATTTGAAGGGAGCAGCCATAGATTGGTGGAACTTCATCTAAACAAAGATGGTGAAGAATGGGAATAGTATGATGTCTTCATGGAACAAAATGATTGCATTGGTCAAGGAGACCTATGTGCCTGAATACTATCGGGTACAACTCCATAGGAGGAAACAAAACCTAAAGAAAAAGGATATAGATGTGGGCTCATACATCGAGGAGTTCCTAAAATTATGTATGAAGAGAAATGTGGCAGAAGATGAAGAAGAAAAGTTAGCAAGATATAAGAATGGTCTTAAGGTATCCATTCAAGAGGAACTTAGCCTACATTGCCCTACCATAGTGAACAAGTGCTATCAAATGGAACTCAAGGTTGAGGAGAAGTGGAAGATAAAATAGGAGTTTGGAAAGGGAAAGAGTAGTGACAGTGGGAAGAAATTTAGAGAAAGAGGAACCTCTTGGAATATAGGATAATACAGTGGTAATAGCAGCACGACCCCTGACCCAGGAGACAAAGAAAACAATCATACAAACTTCAAAGCTAACTATAGAGGGAGAAGACCCTTCAATAGGGGAAGGAAAAACACTGGAAGAGGAAATGGACCATTAAGGTGTTACTACTGCAATCAATTAGGACACCATGAAGATAGATGCCCTGAGAAGAGAAACAATAACAATCAAGAAGAAAGAAGAGCACAACTCATTCAAGAGGACAAGAAAGAAGACAATGAAAATGAAAGGGACTTAGAACCTGAGGAAGGAGCATGTTTGATGATGAAAAAAGTCTTCCTTCAAGTTCCACAAAGCCAAGAACCTCCTCAAAGAAATAATCTCTTCTAGAAAAAGATCAAATGCAATGGGAAGGTATGTAATTTACTTATAGATTCTGGCTCAACTGGAAATTTAGTATCTTATGAAATGGTACAAAACTTTAACCTCCCTAAGAAGCCTCATCCTTTTCCTTATCACATCTCTTGGCTAACAAAGGGTCAACAAACCTTAGTGACTGAACAAGCATGTATAGAGTTTTCTATAGCAGACTTTAAAGATAAAGTTCTTTGTGATGTTGTTGAAATGGATGCTTCCCACATCCTTCTAGGTAGGCCTTGGCAGTATGATGTAGATTCCATACACCATTTTAGGAAAAATACCTATTCCATCACAAAAGATGGGAAACCATTCACCATGAAGCCCATGCCTGATACCAAAATAGAGAAAGAACCTACTGTCATAACCATGGGGGAGGAAGAAATGTTAAAAGTTTTAAAAGAACCTGAAACTAAAGATTTTGTCTTAATATCCAAGCCTAAGGATAGTATAAGGTCTGATAATGATGATCCTATACCAGATGAAGTGAAGGAATTGCTTACAAAATATAGTGATGTCACTGTTAGTGATCTACCCAAAACCCTCCCTCCCTTAAGAGATACCAGTCACCAAATAGACTTGATACATGGTTCCTCCTGGACCAATAAGGCCCCATACAAAATGACACTAGTTCAACATGTAGAGATTACCAGGCAAGTCAATGAATTGTTAGAGAAAAGACTCATCCAAAAGAGTCTCAGTCCATGTGTTGTCCCATCAGTTTTAGCTCCTAGAAAGGATGGCCAGTGGATATTGTGTACTGAAAGAAGAGCCCTAAACAAAATTACTATAAGATATAGATTTCCAATTCCAAGAATGGAAGATCTTCAAGACCAATTAGGCACTTCTTGTTATTTTACAAATATTGATTTAAAAGTAGGCTATCACCAAATTAGGATAAATCCATGAGATGAGTGGAAGACAACATTTAAGACAACTAGGGGTTTGTTTGAGTGGCTTGTTATGTTATTTGGCTTGAGTAATGCACCAACTACATTCATGAGACTCATGAATGAGGTCTTCATTGATTTTATTAGCAAGTTTGTGGTCATGTATTTGGATGACATTCTAATTTATAGTCATAGCAAAGAGGAAGATCTTGATCATGTTGAGCAAGTTTTGAAGAGAATCCATCAGCACAAGTTAGTGATTAAGTTGGAAAAGTGTATGTTCATGAAGAGGGGACTTGTCTTCTTAGGATTTGTCATCTCCCCAGATACCCTCAAAATGGATCAAGAGAAGGTTGCAGCAATAGTCAACTGGTCTCCACCAAAGAACCAAGGGGGTGTTAGGAGTTTTCATGGTTTAGCAACTTTTTATAGAAATATTATTAATAATATTAGCCATGTGTGTGCTCCTATGTTTCACACAATAAAGGGTGGAAAGAAGACCAGATTTGAGTGGACTAAAGAAGCAACAAATGCATTTCAATATCACATAAATAGAGTGGTACAATGTCCAATCCTAGTACTCCCTAACTTCAACAAGGTATTCACATTTGAAATAGGTGCAAGCAACTTGTCTATATGTGCAGTCTTGAGCCAAGAAGGTAAGGCTATAGCATTTTTCTTAGAAAAATTGAATGATGCCAAGAAGAGGTATTCTACTTATGATTTAGAACTTTATGCAATGGTACAAGCCCTAAAAAAGTGAAGACACTACTTACTCCCTAAAGAATTCATTGTTTATAATGGCAATCATGCACTAAGTTTTTTAAACAGTAAGGAGAAGCTTGGAGTCAAACACATCAAATGGATGGAGCAGTTGCAGGCATATACCTTCAACATCAAGCATAACAAGGAAGTCACAAACAAAGTGGCTGGTGCCCTTAGTAGAAGGGTCACATTGATTGAGGAAGTACAACTTCAGAGTGTAGGGATTGATTCCCTAAAACATCTATATTCTTATGATCTAGAATTTGGAGAATTTTTTGAGGTATGCACCAAAATGGTTGGCAAATACCATACTAATTTTTCTGATTTCCTTATTCAGAATGGACTCTTGTTTAAAGGTGCCCAAGTGTGCATTCCTAAATGTTCAATGAGAATAAATATTATTGAGGAGAAACGTTGTGGTGGCTTAGGAGGACATTTTTGGATAGATAAGATCATTGATTTAGTGAAAATAAATTATTTTTGGCCAAAGATGGGGAATGAAGTCAAGAAGTTTGTTGAATCTTGTACTATTTGCCAGCAAGAAAAGGGTGTATCCACAAACCAAGGACTGTATCAACCCCTAAAAATTCCCTCTAGGCCATGGGAATAAATTTCAATAGATTTTGTTATGGGTTTTCCAAAGACAAAGTAGGGTTATGAAAGTGTTTTTGTCATTGTGGACATGTTTAGTAAAATGGTGCACTTTGTTCCTTGCAAGAGCACAAATGATGCTTCTCATATAGCACACCTATTCTTTAAAGAAGTGGTTAGGATCCATAGTCTACCTCAAACCATAGTCTCTAATAGAGATGTGAAATTTCAGGGTCACTTATGGAGGACACTCTTCAAGAAATTGGGTAGAAATCTGACTTATAGTTCAGCATACCACCCACAAACAAATGGGAAAATGGAGGTGGTCAAAAGATCTCTTGGAAACCTCTTGAGATGCCTAACTAAATAGTACACCCAAAGTTGGAACATGATCCTACCACACATAGAGTTTGCATTCAATGACTCCATGAACAGATCCACTGGAAAGACACCTTTCCAAAATGTGTATGGACTTCATCCCAAAGGTCCATTGGACTTGGTAGAATTACAATCTGATTTCAGAGTTAGTGCACAAGGAGAGGAACTAGCCAAACTGACATCTAAAGTGTAGACAAAAGTGAAAGAGGCACTACAAGAAAAAAATATGAAATACAAAGCACAAGCAGTCAAGAAAAGGAGAGAAGTTCATTTCAAAGTTGGATATAAGGTATGGGCATACCTAAGGAAGGAGAGAATCCCTAAAGGAAAATATTCAAAGTTCCACATGAAGAAAATTGGACCTTGCACAATCCTCACCAAGATGGGTGAAAATGCTTATGAAATTTATTTGTCCCCTACTTTATTGATTTCTCCTATTTTTAATACTACACACCTCACTCCTTACAATTTTGTTTCAGACATTACTAATGTGCATGGATCACAAGTTGAAGATGATGGAGACTATGTGACAGATATCCCACCAAGAAAGAAAAGGGAGTTAGACACAATTTTTGAAACCAAAGTATTGAAGCAGACAAGGAAGAATAAGTACATGAAGTACTTGGTTAAATGGAAAGGAATCCCTCCAATAGATGCTACCTGGATGACAGAGGACCAGATCCAACAACATGGAACCACTGTTGACCAATTATCCTCAAGTGGGAACTTGAGTTCAAATCTCATGGGGAGTATGGTGGAGGAACACCCTTAATGAATGAAGTTTTCCTATTGAACCTAGGGGTTCCTTTAATGTCCTAAGAGGCCTTTAGTGATATTAAGACATTGGGGTATTCACTGGACCACCTTGTAAGGCCATAGTTCCAAGTTTGGCACCTTATGATCCCTTGGTCAACTATTGGTCATTAATGGTCCAAAACCCTAGGAATAGTTTTTTTTTAGGTTTTTCATGTTTGGATCCAGTAGGGATCACAAAAATAACATTGTGACCAATTTTGGTCATTAGATTTGCAAAATTGCAAAATATATAGACGTTGCTCAAAAGTTCTCAAGCAACTTTTCAGTAAGCAAACTTGACAATGTTTTGAAAAACAACTCCCAAATGGTCAAATCGGTTCAAATATGTTATGTAAGCATTGGAAGTTCCTACAAATCCCTTTCAAGTGGGTGGTAGGCTAACCATGTAATTTGGCATTTTGAAATTAATAAAATATAACCATTTTCCTGCATTCATGAGAAATAGTCTTTGTGTATTGTCGGGTACAGATAGAAGCACATAGAAGTATGACACTAAGGGTTCATTATATGAATATTTTTTCATTTTCCTTTGGTCTCATGTGTTTATGAATCTCATTTCAAAAGTTATTGAATTTACAAACTCACTGCCTAGTTTGTAGGCCGTAAATCAGAGTTTAGGAAAGAATTGATTGTATTTCACTTTTCCACCATGGGAATTCAATGACCCTTGGTGGCAAGAATGTTTATATATATTTTTTTTATATTATACATGACAGGTCCTCAAAAATGCAGGGAGATGGAGTTACAATGATGCCCTAGGTGTATATCCTTATGTATGCACCAATCCAAAATTAAGACATCAATCATAACTCTAGTTTGGGGATTCATCAGAGGCTCTAAGTTAGAGGAAGAGACCCTTGTACACACCCTCACATGATTAAATCATTATTTTGAAATTTGGATGCATCCTAAAGGCACTTTTAGTGTAAGTGGAGGCCTAATTAGCCCTAATTATAGAAGCAATTTTGTGTATCATCTTGTCTCTTTCTAATTTCCATGTTCTAGGGTTTGAGTCCAAAGGCCTAGGCCATAAAGGGTGTCTGAATCCATAATCAATTAAGGGGGTTATGTGGAATAATTTCATTTAAGATCAATTTTTCTTTGGGAAAGGGCTACAAGCCTAGTCTTGGTCTTGTTAAGCAACTATGTCTTTTGGGTTTCTTTTGAGTGAAATAACCATTGGAGATAAATTTTAGGGACCTAAATAGACCATACTTATGAGCATAGGTCACCCCTGGTCCTATTAGTCACTTTCGGGGTATTGTTGATAATTTTGGTCAAGTGCTTTTAAAGCCAACCTTGGTAGTTGGTGTTTGTAGGATTGGTGAAACCTAGTGATTAGGTTGCCCTTGGGCTTATGGGGTTGTGATAACCTTAACCAAGTCCTTTCCCACACTTGTGATAAGTGTGAAGCATTTTGGCCTTGAAGAGTTGGTCTTTGGGGTGCATTGCCCTATTTGAGTCACCTAGAGGCTTCTTGTTGCCCACTTTGCATCAAATATGGAGAGATATTCAAAATGAAGGCATTGCAGGAAAAGATGAAGAAACAACATAGGGAATGCATGGTACTGGAGACAACATGGAACATTCTACATCAAATTGTGCTTGATGTTGACATTGATCAAAGAAAGCCAATACTTGATCAACTAGCTACCCTCACCGATGCAATCATAAATCAAAACATTGATACTGAGAAGGCAATTAAGGATAGAGTAGAATTGAAGTACCAGTAAAAGCTCATTCAAAACATCAGCCAAGAAGTGGCGGTAAATAAGGTAAAGCTATCATAATTCATATCTAAATTGGATCCAATCATATTTGAAGCTATAGCCTTAACTCAAAAGTTGAGAAAAATAGAAAAGTTGACTAAGGAGAATAATGACAATATAGAAAAGTTGGATACCGATCTAGAAACAAGTGCACAAAGCATAACCACTGACGGAGAAAATGTAGTCAAACTGCATTATGACAAAATCATTGAGATTAAACGGTTAAGACAAGAGCTATGGGAGGCATAAACAAATTTCAGGGAAGAAGTAACCAAGCTCCAAGCTCAACTTTTGCCAAATCTAACACTGCTCCAATAGCACATCAGTTCAACAAGGCAATTGATTGCAACCCCAAAGATGTTTGTCACCGACAACATCTATGACATGCATTCAAAGATCACACTCGAGCACATGGCTCTGGAGAACCTCAAGGAGCAATGGGAGAAGATGACGGAAGAAATGAAGTCTTCACATTCCCATATTTTTTATAAGATCTAAGGTAAAGACCTTTCCCCTTAATATAAAAAATGGGGGAATGATATGTACACATTCATCATTATTTCAGATGGACAAATGGTAGATATGTATATGTATATTCATAAAGGGAAAATGATAGTATGAGTACTGTACTATACAAAGGAGAAAATGATATATATATTCATAAGGGGAAAATGATATGTAGAAAGAAAAGATATCATATGTATAGTTATACCAGCATATACATAGGGGGGGTCATTAAGTGACCAAGGATTATATATGTTATTGTTGGAATTATGTTATATTTGTCATCAGTGAAAACACTTATTTGATTCTGAATGCTTACCGAGATCATCACTTAGTCCACAGCTTATACCGAGCATTCAATAATCACTTTGTAAAGCTCAGCGGTTAAACAGTTCAAACAGAGCAGAACAGTGGTCACCGAGCATATGAATAGTTCAGCTGTGTTTACCGAGAAGAGCAACATGTACCGAGCAGATGATAGTCACCGAGTCATCAGTTGAAGCCAACTAAGAAGTTAGTTACTACCGAGTCACCAGAGGTTACCGAGTGACACTATAGCTACCGAGTCACCAACGGCTACCGAGTTCCAAGCTACACTTCGGGACTAGTATGGACCGAGCTTCTACTCTTACCAAGAGCATGA
>MU224008.1:247153-268284 GCA_018584345.1 Thuja plicata
TTCTAACAGGGCAGATCATCAGAAGTGATCAATTTAAGCCTTAACCGGCCAACTTTATACTGCAGTACCAAAGTTTTGTGGGTACCATCCCCACCCCAGTTTTACTTTCTATTTGGAAGGTTTCTGGTTCACCAAATCTTTGTGTTTATGTGTTATGAATGATTATATTTTCATGCTTGCAGTAGATTAGATGAATGAATGGTTAAATATATACAAGTGCTGAAATGACTTAAAGTTTTAAGAGTTACTGATTCACCCCTCCCCTCTCAGTAACTTGGTTAGTCTTGATTATTTCCAACAGTTGTATATACTTAACATTTTGTTAGTATATTGCACATATTAGTTTTTTATAGTAATGTCAAATGGGGAGATTGATGACATTAAATTTCCATTAGTATGCAAACTACACTTTTGGTAAGCAATCACCGAAAGATAGGATTGAACAAACTGAAGATTAGATACTAAGAGATCACCGAAGATGAATAAGTTCAAAGAGAACTGATGACACAAGTTAGTGTATAAACCGAAATCACATGATAGAAAGATAAAGTGGAACCCAACAGAGGAACTCAATATGCAAGTTATAGTACAAAATAACAAGATAGATACAGTGCAATCGATAGATCAAACCGAATGACAGTCAAGCATGACCGACAGAAAAAACCGAAAGTCAGTTGCAGCCCGCAAAAAGTGGATCTGACTTCCACGTCAGATAAAGAAATTGTATTCTATTTATAGAATATTTAATTATTTTAAATCCATTTCTTTAGGGACAAGATACATGAATGTAAGTGCTTTAATCAGTCTAACTTATTTAAAACATAGACTAGGAGATCTAGGTACAAGTTGTAAACCTCATCTTAGAGTTAACATTGTTTTTATCAAACTCGATGAAGTCAATCCATATATAAATATATGATGCAATAATTCATTATTATGGATGAATAGATGATGTGTAGAGAGAGAGGAGAACATAACAAGAACATTTATGAATTTAGATTGAGATTTTCAAGAACAAGAACAACAAAAGGAGGATTTGGTTAGCAGAACCAAGAACAAAGGAAGCTGAGAATCAAAGGTATTATTCAATCATAGTTAAGGTGATAATATTTTTATGTGAACTAAATAGGATCTGTACTAGCAATAGGATATTGTATTTA
This sequence comes from Thuja plicata, assembly GCA_018584345.1. Lineage (NCBI taxonomy): Eukaryota > Viridiplantae > Streptophyta > Pinopsida > Cupressales > Cupressaceae > Thuja > Thuja plicata. Next base: position 248,314 of record MU224008.1, read on the forward strand.
CCAGGTCAATGTTTAATTTTCTATCATTCTAAAAAGTGGAGAAAAGTGTAAAAATGCTTTCAAGGAAGGTGGATTTAACCATCCAACAACAAATCTCTTAACCGAGTGCACACTCAATAGTGTTGCTAAAGCTCTTAACAGAGTGAACTTTAACAGGTCTCCATCAATACTCCTAACATGGTAGATCATCAGAAGTGATCAAATTGTAAGCCTTCACTGATCCCTTCCAATCTAAAGATAGTGAAGATTTTGTGGGTGCCATCCCCATCGTAGTTTTTACTTCCTCACAGAAGTTTTCTGCGATATAATATCTTGCGTTATGTGTCAATATACTTTCATGAATTTTTTTATGAATGACTGACATGCATGTTAATGTTATGAATTGATATAACTCACTGCAAGATAGTATAAATGATATTGACTGCATATACAATTGATTACAAAGGTTAATTGATAAAAGGGATATAAAAGTTTTAGAGGTACCGATTCACCCCTCTCCTCTTTGTACATACTTCCCATTATTCCCAACGGACATTTCTTGCAATTTTGTGTGTAAAGTCATTACAAGGATTGTGAATAATTTTACCATTTACTTATGATCATTATGAGAAAATGAGAAAAGGAAAACAACTTTAAAAAAGAAAAGTAGAATAAATAAGGATTAAAGCATTGGAAAATAGTTTATGCAACAATTTTCAACAAATATCACAACAACTTTGAATAGAATAAGGACAAACTAAGAGTAGTACAATCAAATCCATTTGTGGATACACATTCTTTTAGAATGTGATTCAGTAGGTATCATGAATGTTTAAAAATAATAATTTTAGTTTTTCATCATGAAAAACAATGATTCAAGGATTGTATATTAAGATATTTAAATTTATGATCACTTGTAATCTTTTTTCTTTAAAAGAAAAAGAAAACATAAAAAATTATGTCTATTGTTTTTTTTAAGAAAAAGTGGTGTAGGCACTATATATTTATTAATATTTAAACTGATTCAAGAACTCATCTGGGAAAGAATCAGTAAAGAAAACCCATAACCCTAGTCAATTACATGTATTTATGCATAATATAAAAACCTATACCAATCTATTTGATTACAAAATAGAGTTGAGATAAACTCTGATATACATTTTAGAACTCTAATTCAAAGGTATTTGACATTTACCCAATAGTGAATCTACAAGCTAAGAATTTGTCCATATACATTCCAAAATAAGATCAAACAAAACAAGACCCCACAACCAGAATTTATTCTTCCATATCCTTTGGTTAAGCTTGCAGCATAACATTATTCCCATGATCAATATCCCAAGCATTTCCCCAGCCGGCTAGAGGAGCAATGGGAATATCGTTAACCCAAACATCATTGTCCTCTACATTTTGTTCTTGCAGATGCCCCTGCAGAGAAAGAAATTCATTTGGATGTGAGCCCAATACGGATGACAGATTTAAGTCTAGCATAGTGGTGGGAAGTGTAGAAACCTCTGTTTGCATTTCTTGATCTGACACCTGGATGACTGTCTACAGAGAGATATCGGGGGAACCCAGAATGTTGAGCATGGCATATACTATGCGCTTGATGCTTGTCTCAAACTCCTTGTCGAGAACCTTATCCATGACCTGTATTGTGTTCTTCACAAAATAGAAACTGTGTTTCTCCAAAACCTTCTTGATGTTGTCATACACAAACATACATTCATTCTTAGCTAGCAGCTCATGTCAGGAGAACAAGCCACCCACCAGAGCATACCCCGACCAAAAATTATATTTATGAATTGCAATCATTAATTGATAATCCCTTATAAACTGTTGATTAACTACCTTGTTGGGTATAAGCATCAATAAATCCTTAGACTGGAGCAAATCCATGGATAGGATAAGAAAATTGATACCATTTGAGAAGGGAATAGGATTTTCTTAGATCTTGGTGCAATAATATGCTCATTGATAATCCTTCGGATGGATCTACATATCACCAAAGTATCGCATCTAAGCACAAAATCAAGTTTGAAATAGTCAACCCTAGCAGATAGGTGCACCTCTATTTTGCTGGGCAGAAGAAATATTTTGTAGTTATGGGGAAGAAATTCATCATGCTGAAGACCACATGAATCACATGTTTGACACACATCAGTATATAGCACCATCAGAAAGAATCTAGATGTTTTAAAATATATTTTAAGCTCTACAGATAATAACTTGCCATGTTTATGAAGTAGTTATGACAAGACATGATTAAAATCCCATACGATCACTTACATAGGCCAAAATCATGTCTGATCCTTGAATTAGTTCCTTTGCACACTTGAGAATTTACATGCGAAGCCACCATAACTTGAATACACTAGTAGAAACCATTGTAAGGACACCCCATGTAAAAAATCACATGGGAAGCATTATGTCATTGCGTTATTGGTTTATGCACATGCAATATGGGTTAGGATTATTTTACCCATGTGAATTAAATGATTTCCCATATACTGCTACAAGTTTTCATTCATGATGTGGGATAATAAGGGCCTGTGGGATTTACTTTTACCATATGGGATCACTATAAGCAGCAATCATCACAGTAAGTTTCTAAGTGCATCATTGTCTTGTCAGTTCATCCCCCAAATTTGACATCCTTCTAAAATCTTACTTCTCCCATATGGAGATTCATGTCGATTGGAATCAATCTTTACATTTCAATGTCTTTACGGATGAAGTCCCATGGGTTTATTGCCTCAAGATTGAGGCCTTCACATCCCAATTTTGCAAGATAGTCTACTAAGGCATTCCCTTCCTGAAGAGTATGGCAGATGTACAACATTTTGAATGTGTCTAAAAGTTTCCAGATTTATTGAAGTATATGCATTAATTTTCAATTATGAGACTCTTATTTAATGCATGTAGTGATTATGACCATAGAGTCTCCTTCCACATGTATAGTGTCAAACCCACCTTTCTTCTCCAAGATAAGACCATCAAATATGACATGTGATTCTGGTATATTGTTGGTTCCTAGGGGCAAAGGGGATGCTTTGATGGAAAATACTTCTCCTTGGTGATCTATAATGCACACACCTAACCTTGACTGAATAGGGTTGCCTCGCGAAGCTCCATCAAAGTTAATTTTAATAGAATCAGAGTGAGGAGGAATCTAGTAGATGAAATCCCTACATTGTGCTTCATTAGATTGATCCTGATGCCCCCAACCAATAGGCACATGGATTATTTTCCACTCTTGAATGATAGAGCTATCCTAATTTGTCAAAACTAGATTGCATTTGACTCTAGTATGGCTTGCATTAACCACTTGGGATATGGATTTTTCAATACTCATCATAACTGATTTAATTGAAGAAGGATTCTACCGAAATATTCTCTTGTTGTGTTCACACCATAGTTCCCATACAACTAAAGTCGAGATACACTTCCACAAGCTAGATAAAATTGAATTAGGATATAGTTTGGTCATGCTTAAAAAAGATCCCATAATGTATTTGGGAGGGGGTGAGATATTTTAATTTTCCAACCACATACATCTAGCACTGGTGCACAAAATGACAATTAGGAATAGGTGAGCCACATCTTCAAACTCTTGGTCACATAAAAGGCTTTTGAATGGTTGGGAAATGTTGAACTTAGATAATCGATTACTAATAAGATATATATTTTTTAAAGAAATCCAAGCAAAGCACCGTGCCTTTCGAAGTGTTTCCATGTTGGAGAAAAATGAGATGACATGACAAGGTGCTTTATTTGTTTGTTGTTGTTGAATAATCTTGTACCCATCTTTGATATTGTATGATCCCTCCTTAGTAGGGGCCCGCATTAAAATGTCCTCCTTTCTTGACAAGAAGACCACTTTATCTTGAAGTATTTGTGATAGTCTATCTCTATCCTGATGTGGAATGGATATCTCAACTGGGTCTTACTATATCACTATGTTGGAAAACAGACATATTGCAGATACATAGTCTACCAAGTTTATACCCCAATGTAATTCAGCATAAATCACCTTGTCATCCATTGGTACTGATTGGGAAAGGGGGGTGAACCATTCCAGGAATCTCTCCAAAACTTAACTTTGTCCCTAGTGTTCACCTCCCAGGTAATGTATTGAGTAACAATATCTCTCAAGGTCATCATAAAATCCCATATGGATGATCCTTTTGGGGGGTCTCAAATGGTGAGTATTCTGGAGGGGAAAGTGTTGTCTAGGTACTTTGGCTAAATTATTTGGCACAATTTATTATCTAATTTGAGATACATTTTCCAAACTAATTTCCCCCCAAAGGCTTTATTTCGATTTGTCAAGTCATGAATACCTGCACCACCCAAAGATTTCACCTATTCAATATCTTGAAAACAAACAAGAGGGATTTTATTTGCACCATTAAAGTATCTTTTGGATTTTCTGAATCACTGAGGGTGGAGCCTTTAGGACTGAAAGATAGTAGTTAGGGATGGTAGCCAGCACTATTTTGATAAGTAGAAGTTTCCATGAAAGTGATAGCCATATAGCTTTCTAAGCCACAATTGTGATTTTAATTCTATCAATGATAGGTGCCCAATAGTTACTTTTATTATCTCCCATGAAAAAAGAGATGCCAAGGTACACCGAAGGAAGGAAGTCAATTGTGAACCCCAAAGTATTGGTGATTATATTTGAAATAATCTAGTTGGTATTAAAAAAGTATATTTTTGACTTTTGCGCATTGAATTTTTTCCCTAAAACTTAGATGTACAGGTCCAAAGTTTGTTTGATCTATTTTGCCTCCTTAACATTGGATGATCTGAAGAGAAAAGTGTCATCTATGAGTGGGGAATGGTTAATTTCTAATTATGAATCCCCTATTTTTGTGCCTTCCCATTTTCCAAGAGTGTGTTTATCATGGATGTACCTGCTAAATGCTTCATCGATTAATATGAATAAGACCGGGGATAAAGATTCTCCTTGTCTAATCCCTTGAGTTGAAGGAAAGAAACCCATTGGTACACCATTTATTAACACTAAGAACCACACACCTGAGAGACAAGCTCTGACCCATTTGGACTAGTCATCTGCAAACCCAAAATGTTTTAGTACTTTGAAGAGGAAGTCCCAACATACTCTATCGTATGCTTTCATCATGTCAAGCTTGATGATGAAGTTTGTTGACTTTATTGGTGTTGATTCAATGTAGAACCTCATGTGCAACCAAAGCCCCATCCATAGTATCTCTACCTAGAAAAAAGCCTCCTTTCTCTGGAGAGACTAATTTTGGGATCAGATATTGCATTCTCAAGTAGATTTCCTTTGAGATAATCTTGTATATTGTGTTGCATAATGAAATTGGTCTGAAATCTGAAAACATTTTGGGTGCCTTGATCTTAGGAATAATGACAATTTTGGTAGTGTTGAATTACTTTAGCATGGCTCTGCTTTTGCTTTATTCTTCAATACTATCAAAAGGGCTCCACAAGAAGAGATGAGTGATTTTAATCTCTGCTTTCAAAAGATATGGAATAGGATTCCTTCCATGATGAGACCCTCTATTGAATATGCATTTTTATACTTCCTCAAGAGTCTAAATAGTGACATTTCATTCATGATCCAATCTATGGGGAGAACTTCTTTACCTCAAGCTTTTGATATTGCAATTAGTGAAGAGAATAGTCTTATTCAGGCAGGAAAGATAGCTCCTATTCCACCTATGCCTTTGTATCCTAGCATCCAATCCAATATGCCATTGATTACCCCACCTCTAGCACCTTTACCATCTTACAAAAATGAAGAGATGATGCCTGATGCCCCTTCTAATAAGATGGAAAGCATAAAAGATAGGCAACAAAAAAAGGAAAGTTTATTGCAAACCTTTGGAAATGAGTTGGTAAACCTTAAAAGGAAGAAATCTCAAAGAAATATAATAGCCCATATGCAAAATCAGTTTGCTAGTTCATCATCACACAAGCCTAACCAACCCATTTACCAAGGTAACAAGCAACAATACTAAGGGAATAGCAATACCAATAGGTAGAACTGGATCCAAAGGCCTTATAGAACTTATAATCCTGCACCTCTTAATGTTGTTAGGGATATTGTTTCTAACAAAAATAACTTTGTTGCTGAGTATTAGTGGTGTTATCCTTGTGGGCAACCCCACAATCAGTCAACATGCACTAATGGAGTGCTTAATCAGGATCTAATGGTTCAAAGTGTGATTGATTCACAACAAGATGCATCCACTGAAGAGACTCAACAACAATCAAATCTAGGTTCTCTAGACACTACTTTTTGCAATTGGCAGGAGGAAGAATTACGTGGGATAAGTAATAATTCACCTGTATCGTTAAACACAAGAGCCAAGAAGAGAGCTCTAGAATAAGAGAAATTAGCTGCTAAGATTGCTGCTACAACTCAATCATCACCCATCCCTCCTATTTCTATACTAAAAGAACACTCCTCTCTTGCCACCAAGGAGTTGCATCAAAAGCACGCAGATCAAATAATTGGTAAATCTCCTCAAAAGGTATAGTTTGTTGTTTCTTATAATATTCTTAAAAATATGAAGAAGATGAATGTTTCTATTTCTATGTGGGATTCTTTAGCCATTCCAGGGTAGACATATTTACTTAGGGAAGAGTTTTCTAAAGGGACAACAAATTCACAGCAAGTCCTAAAACAACCTTCAAGGACTATTTTGGCTAGTTCAGGGGATACAGGTGTGAAAAAAACAACAACAAAGGATGGTAAGAAAGTTAAAAATGTTAAGCCACCTCCTATTTATGTGTCCTTGATAATTGGTAATAAATTAGTGCATAATTGCATCATTTATAGTGGTGCAACTAGCACAATAATGACCAAGAAGATTGCAGATTTACTTGATTTAAAGTATGAACCTCTTCATAAAGGAGTTATTTAGTTAGATGGCTCATTAGTCCACACTTTAGGTGTTGTTAAAAATGCAAGTTTGACCCTGCATGCTTGCCCAAATTTCTCTATCCAGCAAGATATCTATGTTATAGACCGGCATCCTTATTTTCCCCTATGTTTATCTAGAGATATCACTGCAAAAATAGGAGGATATTTCTCATTTGATTGGTCTCACATGCTTTTTAGGATAAGATATGGTGCAAAAGTGACCATAAAATCAGAATTGTTGATCAAAGATCACACAGAGCCATATATTCCAAGCCCTATTAATGCTAGTTGTGTGATCATAGATGTTGATGATCTTAAAGATTATCCAGCCTTTTATACTCAGATAGACGACATCCTTGATATTTTGTTGGATGAGTGGGAAGCTAGAAATTCCTTTACCAGCCAAGATAGTGTTATTTATGATGCTGGTTTTGGTAATGATATGATTGCTAAATCTGATCATGTTATGCCTAACTTGATAAAATCACATGATGTTGATTCAGAATAGCCAAATCAGCTTTGGGACTTGTATTTTGATGGATCTAGAAACAAGGATGGGGCTGGTGCAGGGATTATGCTTGTGTCACCAGATGGTGACAAATATTATGTTGCATTTAGATTATCATTCCCTTGTTCTAACAATGTGGCTGAATATGAAGGTCTAATTTAGGGCTTAGAGTGGGCAAGAAAGAGAAATGTTAAATGTTTAAGGGCGTTTGGGGATAGTAAATTGATGGTCAATCAGGTGAGAGGTCTGAATGTTGTTAAAAACGATCTCTTAAAGTTGTATAAATCTACAATCTCAGATATTCTAGCAAATTTTGATGCATTCGATTTGATTTATGTACCTAGAATTAAAAATCAGCGTGCTGATAGGTTAGATGCTATTGGTGCTCAAGTAACAATTTATGAAAATAAAGGTTTAAATAATGATCAATCTCACATTCAAATCATTGTTAGGCCATCCATTACAGATAATGAAATTAATTGGAAAGTTTTTGAAATACTGATGAGAAGATCTTAAGTTTTATGATAGAAGCAGATGACTTTGTAGCTTCTAAGGATAGAAAAGTAAGACAAAAATTTCAGGAACAAATCATACAATTGAAGTCCAATAAGTTGCCTAAAGGAATAGTGAGCTAGGAGTCCATCTTTAACTGTAATGATCATTTTAAGAAGACTAAAACTAACGTGCGGGTCAAGGAAGATCATTATAAGGAGCTGCAATTATTCAAAGACAAGTTCTTAAAGGTTGTTAAAGTTAACTCACCTCAAGCTCACGAGCTTCTTATTGCTTTGTTCAAAGAGTTCAATGATGTTTTTTGCTTGGGATTATGCTAATTTGAAAGGGTTTGACCTCAATTGACCCGAAATACCATTGAATTAGAGCCAAATTCAAGGCCACTTAGGAAAAGACAAAGGCCAATCAACTCCAAATAAGAGCCCTTAATACTCAAAGAGCTGAATAAACTCTTGGCTAGTGGGATTATCTTCTGAATCAAACATACATCTTGGCTTTCAAATCTAGTTCCTGTGAGGAAATAGAATGGGGAGATTAGACTATGTCAATTTTAGGGACCTTAATAGGGCATCTCTGAAAGATACACACCCTCTTCCATCTTTGGAACAAATTTTACAGTATGTCTCTGGTTTTGAAAGATTTTCTCTTCTTGATGGTTATTCTGGTTATAACCAAGTATTAGTGAAGGAGGAAGATCAGTTTAAAACAACCTTAAACACTAATTGGTGAAAAATGACATACAAAAGAATGCCATTTGGATTATCAAATGTAGGAGACACATTCCAAAAAGCTTTGGACAAGGCTTTTAAAAATCTGATGTACAAATTTGTTTTGGTATACTTGGATGATGTTACTATTTACAAAAAAGTTGCAGATTAGCATATAGGACATTTAAGGCAAGTACTTCAAAGATGTAGAGATTTTGGAATCTCTCTTAATCCTAAAAAATTAGTTTTTGCAGTCCATGAGGGTAAGCTTATAGGCTACCAGGTTTAAAAAGAGGGTACAACAATAGACCCTAAAAGGATCCATGCAATTCTTGATTTATCATTGCCAAAACATAAGAAAGGGCTACAAATTTTTATTGGCAGAATTACCTTTGTTAGGCACTTTATTCCAGACATTGCTAATCTGCTTAAGTCGTTAACTGCAATGTTGAAGAAAAATGTACCTATTAGCTGGACTAAGGAAGGAAAATTAAGTTTTGAGCAGATTAAAAAGACCTTATCACCAGCTCCTACATTAGCTAATCCTAATTTTTCTAAAGATTTTATTCTATATGATTTTAGAGGCTATGATACTATTTTAGATATGTTGGTGCAGAAGAATGATGATAATCTAGAGCATCCAATTGCCTTTTTCAGAAAAAGGCATGTATGACTATGAACAAAGCTATAGTTTTGTAGTGAAACATGTACTTGTTGTTATTAAATCTTTAAAGAAGTTTAAACATCTTGTTGCTGGAAATAAAGTTTGAATCTAATGGTTGCACATCCTAGCATTACAGATTTTCTATTTAACAAGGATGTAAATGAAAAGAGAGTAGGATGGATCACAAAAGTTATGGAATATGATGTACATATTATGGTAACCAATCTAGTTAGAGGTAGGATTTTGTGTGCACCAATGGTAGAAAAGGAAGAAGAATCTAAAAACAACAATGAGGAGGTTGTCTTACTTCAAGACAATCATGTACTTAATGATCAACCAGATACTTGGTTGACTGATATGACTAGATTTTTGCAAACTGGACAATGTTCAATTTCTCTTGACAAAGCTAAAAGGAGGTATTTCAGATTGCAATTTGTCCCTTATGTTTTGATAAATAGTATGCTTTATAGAAAAGACTATTATGGAATGTTGCTAAAATGCATTGGTACTATTGATCAAAGCTAAAGTTTATCTGAATTTCATGATAGATCATGTGGAGGACACTTCAATCCTAAAACTATAGCTTGGAAAATATTAAGGGTAGGCTATTATTGGCCTGATCTATTTAAGGGTGCCCATTCTTGGGCAAGAAGATGTCCAAAATGTGCTCTTTTTTAAGGAAAACAAAGGCTAGCAACATTGCCATTAAAGCATATCATTGTTGAACAATCATATATCAAGTAGGGAGTGGACTTCATAGGTCCCATTAACCCTTATTCTAGTGTTGGTCATAAATGGATCTTGACTGCTATAGATTACTTCACAAGATGGACCAAAGCTATTGCATTGAAGGAAAAAATTGGATCTGTTGTTCTCAATTTCTATGAAGATATTATAACAAGGTTTGGGGTACCTCAATCAATTATTTTAGATAATGCATTGGCTTTTATTGGTTCTAGAATAATAGAATGGGTTGTTAAAAATGAGATTTTTCTGAATACATCATCAAACTATTAGCCTTTAGGGTAATGGTTTTGCTGAGTCTACTAACAAAAACCTAATAAGGATTATCAAAGGACTCTATAGGAGAACAACAGGGATTGGCATTCAAAACTCAAGGCAGCACTATGGCTAGACAAATTTACACCAAAATAGATCAGTGGAAGCTCACCCTATGTGTTGATTTATGGTAAGGAAGCAAGGTTACCTATTTTTACTGAGTTTCCAACCCTACAATTGGCTGATAAGATGTTTCTTTTTGAAGAGGAAGACCCTCTTAAATTGACATATGCTAAATTATTACGGCTAGAAGACAAAAGGAGCCCAACCTTAAGGAATATTGAGCTAAGGAAGAATCATACTAGGAGGTCTTTTGATAAGAAGGCAACACCTAAATAGTTCAAAGAGGGTGACCTAGTTCTTAAATGGGATTTATTGAAGAGAAGACTAGGGCAACAAGATAAATTTGACAATTTTTGGTTAGGCCCATTTTTCATCACTGAGTGCCAAGAGAACAATGCCTTTCTACTATCTGCAATAGATGGAGAGATCTTTCCCATCCTAGTCAATGGGATTTTCCTCAAGCTCTTCTTTGTGGGTTAGTACTTTAAATTTTAATTTCATTTCAATAAGTGTTATGAAGCACTAGGATTCTTTAGGTTTCATTTTCAATAAAGTGCCTTCTTGGCACAAGGTCCTAGTTAGGTTACATAGGTCCTAGTTAGGTTGCATGCTCTTAGTTGTAGGTTGCATTTAAATTTCAAAAAGGATGCAGTTATATGTTCTCGTTTTGACTCCATTGCCTTAGGGATAAGGTCTAAAGTTCATGTCTAGCAAGCAGACATCCAAGAGAGGTTGCCATAATTGTTACACTAATTTTACACATTGTAATATGAAAAACATAAACAATAGAAAATTGCATGAAGGTACACCTCTTTAACATTTCTATTTAGTAATGAAGATGAAATACATTTCCATTGAATTCATATTATCAGATTAAATTGTACTCTAAGTTTTTATCACATTCATATTTTCAAATTTAAAATTAATCATTAGACTGTGCATTCAAACTGAATTTTATATAAGAAAATGTTTCTTCCATATTACATCTTTTCATATTGAAACTTAGAGGTAATTAAATAAAAGAAAGCATGAGTAGGGGTCCATGCATTTCCATCTAAAAGTTGACTTTGTGATATGGTAGCTAGTTGTATGTCCTCTATCCAATCTTCATGTTTGTCCTCTATCCAAATCTTCTTGTCAGTTCTGCATTCCAGGTCTAGGGTCTTGTCCTGCATCATGAAAAGGGAAAGAGTTAGATCCAAATTGGATCTAAACAATGCATGGAAATAAAAATAGCATACAACAATCAATCTTTCAGAACTGTAAATCTACCAATAACATCAATACAACAACAAAGTATGCATCTACATCAACTAAATAAAAGTATCAAAGGGACATAACTCCATGAGACCTTTTATTGTATATGGTTATCATTTAGCATTATTCAAGAGTTTTTGTTTGTAAAACAAGAAATATGAATTAAAGGTACTTAGTTCCTATAGCTGAGAAACCTTTTTTAGAACATCAGCATGTTAAGATGGTAAACATAACCAATCGACCAAAATTCATGCATGAATGTCATTTCACATGGCACTGATACACAAAAATAGATTGGTTAATTATATCCACTAACCTAACATGTTGATTTGATGGTGTGTGCAAGCAAAATGAGTAGAAGTGTATACAAAATGTAGAAAGAAACATGATCTATGTGTTCACTAGTAGTAGATAACAAAACATGCAATGAGTATCATGAGCGCATGATCAAACCTCATAAGATGCATTATGAAAGAAAGCTAGGAGCTCATGTGTTCAAGAATGGAAAGATACAAAAGAAAGAGATGCAGTTCATAGACGTCGGTACAAGATGCAAGCATGTTGTTACAAGTTTAAATTCTATTGACACATAATACAGAGTACACTAATGTTGCTAGAAGGTGCATGTGAAATGAAAGGATGCGCTAAAAGATGAATGTTCTACATTGAAATGAATGATCAAGTGGAAAGAACATAATTGCAAATAAAATAATGAGGTAACATTGTATTCCATTATTGCACAAGAAAAGATTAAATGAAATTCTGTTTGAAATGGAATGAATGTGCATATCAATGTTATCAAATAATAGTGCATAAGGATGAGAAACATAAAAACAATGCATATAAAAGATAAGAACATTAATGTTGTTACAAAAAGGTATGCATTTACAGAAGAACCAATTGCATTGGATTAAATTGAGAAATGCATGTTCATATTTCAAACAATTTGATCATCACAACAGTTCATCCTAATGTTGTTATAAAGATTAGTATGTGTGAATGAGAGAGAAACACAAAAAAAAGTGATATACATTCTTGCAAGTAAATGGAAGATAATATGCATGCTCAATAGTGATGTCTTTTAGGATATGCATTACATATACAAGAATTGAACAAAATAGTGTTTTCATCAAAGGAAAAAAAATCAGTGGCACTATTATTGATCAAGAATGAAATTAAAAGGATGTTGTTATTAGACATGTTCAATACATATTCAAAGGGATGTTCAAATAAACAATACTGTTGTTAAATTCCAAGTGGATGTTGGTAATGTTGTTGCAGTGCCTAATCAACAATGCAAGGTAGGGATGTTATTCATGTTTTAAAGACAGTGTCATATACAAATTGAGAAGTGAATAACAGTGTCACAATATTATTATCTAATGCTGCCAAGTACATGTTCAAATGAGTTCAAATACCATGTTTTGTGCAAGAATGGAAGGTAATAGCAGTATGGTTTTGCATGTTTACATTATAGAGTATATGTGTAAATGGAGATTATATGATTGCATGTTATTATTCATGTTTGAATAATAGTATATAATTTAAAATCAATATGCATATATTTGACAAAATTGTGCAAATGAAAATAAAAAATGCATATCCAATGTTCGGGCTCTGTTTCAAAAATGTTGCAGATGGGTGTCACAAGCTCGTGCTTGAACCCCATGTGTCAATTTATTATTGGAGTCAAGAAAATAGATTACAAAAATACCAGTCTTTATCATATTGCAATGTTCATACATAATGACAGAGCTCGATTTTGAACAAAGATGTAAACATATAGTATTGACATTATGCACAGAAAGTAGCATGGTTTTAACAGAGAATGATTGTGTTTGAGCATGAATGTAAAAGAACATGAAGACAACATATGACAAAACAAAAGATGCAGACAACTAGTGGCGACATTATACATAAAGATACCACAGTCTGCACATAGTATAACAACATTCAGACATGGTGGCGGTATCATCTAAGCCACGATTTTAACATTTATTGGAGCCAACAAAAATTGTGAGTTCATCTCTCGATTACAACAACAGATAGCTCTTGGATGTGTTTACTATCAATAGTGGATTACCAACGTTCATGAGCCGACAACTTTCTCATTAATAAACAACATACATCAATGTACATAAATCTCAAATTTTTGAGACATAACAGACAACTTATGTGGATGTTCTAGCAAAAATCAATTTATTATTGGAGTCAAGAATACAGATTACAAAAACACTAGTCGTTATCATATTGCAATGTTCATACATAATGACAGAGCATGATTTTCAACAAAGATGTAAACATACAGTATTGACATTATGCACAGGAAGTAGCATGGTTTTAACAGAGAATGATGGTGTTTGAGCATGAATGTAAATGAACATGAAGACAAAATATGACAAAAAAAAGATGCAGACATCTAGTGGTGACATTATACACAAAGATAGTACGGTCTCCACAGAGTATAACAACATTCAGACATGGTGGCGGTATCATCCAAGCCACGGTTTTAACATTCAGTGGAGCCAACAAAAATCTCAAGTCCATCTCTCGGGTACAAAAACATAGAGCTCTTGGATGTGTTTACTATCAAAAATGGATTACCAATGTTCACGAGCTGACAACTTTCTCATTAATAAAAAACATACATCAATGTATATAAAGCTTAATTTTTAGAGACACAAAAAAAAACTTATGTGGATGTTCTAGCAAAAATCATAAAGAAAAGGTGACTACATATATGGTTGAGTCAATAGAGAAAAGTAATAGCTAAACCCATATTTACTTGCCAATAAAGAGGAATACCCAGATCGATAAAGACCCAAATAACATTGTAATGAACATAGTGAAGTAACAAATAATTGTAAACATTGACAGGAGTGAGCTCAGGTGTTAAAAGATCATAAAGATAGAGTTTAAATGCCAAGTAAAGAAGAGAGTAACTTATCTATAAGTTACATGCAGAGAAACCATGGTAGAGGTCAAGTTTGATGAAGATGCATGGAGAGCACCATACTTTATGGCATGGGAATCCAGTCCAAATCAAGAGGCCGCGGTGGAGAGAGCCTGAACTCTCTATTCTTAAAAAATAACCCAAGTTCTTAACATGCAGTAAGCTCAAGTTATGTTAACTCAAGTTCCATCAGCAGAGAGCCTGAGCTCTTTAAAACATTACCCACTTCTAGTTGGAGCCTAAGCTCCATGAATGCACATTACTAGTCGTAGACAGAGATGAAGCTATTTTTCAGCTCAAAGATCAGAGAAGAGCCCAAAGAATGAAAACACATCTACCACATCATAGTATCAAATTCCAGATAAAAAATCCAAACATAAAGAAATAGCAGAGGAGCCAAAACAATGCCACAATCACAGCATGGCAGCGCCACAAGGTTAGGGTTTCAAAAAATCTAACATCTTCACCAAATGCAGAAAAACCAAATGAGATATGAAGACAATTAATTTTCCCAAGTTTTAGTGGATTTGAAGTCCACTATCAAAGTGGAGTTAATGCCTTTGCAGACTATGTAGTGCACGATGACCACATCCTACTTCCACGACAACTCAACCTCATGCCACGATGGACGGAGATCTTTTTGCATTGAGATTGGTCATGTTGACCTTAGTGAGGGAGTCAACTTCTGTCATGGGTTAGGGTTTTCATATGTTGTGGAGAATGGGTTATGTGTATTGTTTAGGGTTTGATGTAATTTTTATATGTTGGCATATATTTTGTAAAGAGATGTTTTGTTTTTTTTTAAATGGAAACATTAGGGGATAGATTTAGGGCATGGATTAGGCCTTAGATTTAGGGTTTTTATGTATTTGGAGAGAGCTTTGGAGGGAATTTCATTTTTGAAATTGGCCTTGAGAGGGTTTATAGCTGAGCCTCTTGTTGAGTTTTAGGGGTTCTGAATTCAAGAGGAAATTGTTTTAGTGAGATTTTTGTTCCTTTACACCTTTTTCATGCATTTTGTAGCCATCAGTTCATGTTTTATGCAGATTGTGTTCAAGTGAATGCACATATTCCTTGGCATATTTTGTACTTTCTCATGTAACTATTTTACGGATTTTGAAGATAATAAAGCTTGTCCCCATTATTCATGCACTTTTATGAGTTTTCTGTTACTAGTCCTTTCAAATTTTCTGCATTTATGTGTAATGTATTTTGCAGCATAGATTAGAGAATTGATCTAATTCCTATTCTAGGTTGTAAAGTGTAACCTTTTGCAAAAATCTGCATGTTTTTTGGCAGAATAGTCATTGTTTATGGTTAAACCCTAATAGTGAGTTTGAGGTTAGGCTATGCATTGAGTAGTAAATGTTATTGCAGATCTCAGTAATGTATGTCCTATAGGTGCTGGTTTAAATTTCTGACAAATCTAAATCAAGCTTTGGTGTATCATATTTTTAGTTCATTTTATTCAGTTTTAGTTAATCTTTTCCCCTTTTGCCCAATCAAAAATTAGTAATAGGTGATATCCCAAATCAAATAGGAACCAGCCCAGAATCTGGAGATTCCTTCTTAATCATAATCTACCCACAACTCGAGAAGGTTTCCATTGTGACCATGAGATATTAGTATGCCCTAACGCCTGAGTTAGTGTGATATTTTTTTGCCTTAACAGTTGTCACATTAACTTCCTCTGTCACCATTCTTTGCTTTTTCAAAGAACATTTACCATCTTCTTCTTTATCATTTTTTTCCTTGAGTCCCTCATCCTCTTGTTGAAATGCATCATCTTTTATATATGTTAGAATAATCACACATGTATCATCAGTTTACATTTTTGCAAAAATTGTAACTGATTCATTTGTAATTTTATTTCTACTTTGATATCTTGGTACAGGTATGTCGAGTAAAGCATAAGGTTTTTCCAGCCATTCCATAGACATTAATATTACATTTATTGTTCTATTTTCAATTGATGTATCTTCTGAAAGATACCAATTCACTCTACCAACATCTTTTTCTAATATGTTTGATGTGTTGAAGAATGGAAATAATCTAAGACTATTTTCCTCCATGTCTTATTTTATGTTATTAAATTGGCATGCTCTCGTCACTCCAAAATGTAATCTATAATTTTCCCTCATTATAATATCCATTTCATGTTGACAGTTGGCACAATGGTCTTCTAAAGCTGGGTGATGTTTGTATATAGACCCTATTGATGTACTAAGCTTACCCATTGGATCAAAGTGGTATATTTAATAACTAAAGATGTACATGCGAAGAGGGCCCAAGTTGATTTCAATTGTTTCAGCTACATCTCTATTTGCACATGAGTGATCTCCTATTCTAATTGGAAATTGGAATAAATTGGTAGCCTTTTCCCCAAATTTTTTTTCACATCTGTAATTTGTTTACACAATTCCAGTAGTATGATTTGATCAGAAAGGTACCCTGGTAACTTCAATGGGATTCTGTGGAAACCTACTACTCTTAAATTCGTAACAGTCTAGAATTATATATACCAGTTCCAAAAATTAACAAGCTCATTACATGCTTCAGTAGATATCCTTTTTCCTATATTATTGTCAAGTTGCTTTACTATAGAGAAGAGGAACTCATCATTGACTCTACAATAATGTCTCTCACTTGTAATGAGTTCCAATAGAGGATAACATCCATTTATCCTCTTGAATCCCCCACTGACTTAACAAACCTATTTCAATCCTGGATATTTACCCTGCAAAGCCAACATGTACACCAAATAGGTTGTCATGTAAATTTTTTTGGTCGGCAAGAGATTGATCAATTGCTCATCTAAGTTATTACTAATGATCGTATGCCAATCAATTAGTTTTCTTTTTAACAATTTCATGATGAAATAACACATCCATGGTTCAAAGAGCTTTGCATCTGCTTTTTCGTAAACCCTATGTAATAGTATTATATAATATTTAGCATCATCTTCTAACTCTTCTCTATGTTGTCCTCTTGAAGCATTAATTTTTCATTGTAAAAGCGAAGAGCTTTCTGATTTTTTTTTTTCATAGTCGTTAGCTATATTCACCTCAATGGTTTCATACTTTGAATGAATTGGAATGGAGAATTTTTTATGTACCATAATTGGGATAATATCTATAATAGTTTCTCATACTAATAATATTTGTTTCTTCTTTGTTATAAAATTATGCACACTCCAAGACCAAGTCCACCGATTGAAAAAACATTGGAAATGTCATTGCTTCAACTAAACCTAAAGTGACCATGGACTGCGACAAAATTGAACTCCCCCTCCATTTTTCATCCTCTCATCAAATTCCTCTAAATCCACATAACCTATGTTGGTTTCAATAATCTCCTATGTAGGATGTAGAAAATTTAGATTGAGGAAGTGCTCTAGTATATTTATACTTCACAATGAATGGTAATTTATTTTTCCTAAAAAAAAAAAATTTAATTCTAAACAACCAATAGTAATGGTATTAACAAACTACAACAGGATATTCAGGGAGACAGGCACCTAGGCGGAGGCCTGCCTCCAGATAGGAACTAAGCTCCTCAGTGAAAATTTCAGAATGGCAAAGTGGAAGCTCCCTCCTAGCCCTCCTGCTGCCTGGGAAACTTTGGTTGCAGATCGCTGGAACATCCTGAGTGGGTTCTCCAAGTTTGACAACACTAAAAGGAATATCAGGAATGCTACCACTTGGATTGCCCCTCCTCGTGGCTGGACAAAATTAAACTTTGATGGAGTTGTTAACAACCATGGACAAGGTGGGGGGGGAGTGCTAAGGGACCACCTCGGCACTTGCCTCCTGGCTTATGCTGGACTTGCCAATAACTATATGGTCACACAGGCGGAAGGGTCCACGCTGCTCTGGGGGATTAAATTTTCAAAACAGATGAATGTTAATCAGCTGCAAATTGAAGGTGACTCCAAAGTGATAATTGGGGCAGTTAAGAGTGGAACGAGTGCTGGGTGGCAGACGAGTCCCATTGTTTTGGAAATCTGTGAGCTTCTAAAGAGCTTCCAACAAATATCTATAAATCATACTTATAGAGAAGCAAACGCAGTCGCTGACTCCCTGGCGGCTATAGGACTAACAAAAACCAAGCTTAATAGCTGGTCGTTAGTCATAGATTTACCCATGATGACTCAGCGTATCATCAAGGGAGAAATGAAGACAAGTGTCTAATGTGTCAGGATGGATTCTTTAATACGCTTCCCCCCTCGAACACGTGCTGGCATTTTCGAGTTGCCTGTATTATTATGAAAGACAAAACTCAAGGGCCAATAAAGTTCAATAAGTTCTTTTTGTTCATGTGGAGTGATCGATGTTAGGGGAAAAAGGCATTTTTGGCAATTTATGATAGAAATGGTATTATTACTATTTATGCTACCCTGAGATACGCTAGATCTATCAGTACGGAGCTGGATTTCAAAAATCCCCAAAACAGGCAGGATGGGTATAAACCATTTTTGAAAAGGATTAGCAGAAAAGACAGGTTTTTTATGGCATGCAAAGACAGTAGCCTCCTCAAAAATATTCAGAAGAGTGTTGAACAGACTGATGATATGGGGGATAATGTGCTCCGTATCGAGCCAGATTACATTGATGATGTCTTTTCCTCAGACCCGCTGGTTACTCACTATTGCAAGGAGTCTAGTATCTGGGGCTTCATGGAACGTATGAAGGGCGGCCATGATGAAAGGTTATCCAAATAGTTTGTTTCCTCATGGAATAAAAGAAATGTATCGGTGGGAGGCATTCATTTTCAGATCAACAAGGAGGTCATTGCTGAGGCTACGGGGCTTCCAATGGTTGGAAGAAAATACAAGAAAATGAGCCAGACTGCAGATCCTACAGGCCTTAAACAATTTTTCAAAGATGGGGAGATGGAGGTTAGGAAACAGGGGGGTTTCAACAGAGAAGAATTGCCAGACTTCTGGCCCAAAATCTGCCTCATCATCATGAAATACTTCACTCTGGAAGGTAAGTTCGCGGTGTTCTACAATTATCACCTTCCATTCCTAAATAACATTAGGAATAAAGACTTAATATCCATTCCTTTTTATCTGTTACACTCCATTGAAAGCAATATTAGTGATATCAAAAGCAACCCGGACAGAGTTATCCTCCACCAAGGCCTCCTTCTCTGTCTTTACCAGTTTCATAAAGCCATATGCCTGGCCCCCCAACCCCCTCTGATCATCCAGATGATGCCCTAGGATACAGCTGCTGGTAAAGCAGACAAGACCTCCAACTCCTCCTCTAGGTCCATTCGGATTACCCAAGATATTGAGAAATCTGAGAAAAAAGCCCGCAAAAAAAGTGCTAAGAATCCCACCCATAC
>MU224008.1:268746-292993 GCA_018584345.1 Thuja plicata
AACTTCGCGGGCACCCTTAAGAGCAAGTTTGTGAAGATTGATTTGGAAATAGCGGAGATAAAAAAAGGAATGCAGGACCTGGTGGACCTCTACAGGAGGACCAATAAATTTTCCTTGAAAGTTATGCTCGCCTCCGCGTTAACTCTTTGTAATGTGCAGGGGAAGCTGTGTGACGACAATCTGGAAGCTAATGCTAAAAAAAGAGAACTATTTCTGTTCCTCCAAGAGGAGTGGGTGAGATCCCTACTGTCCAAGCAGCTAGGAGGGAAGAATTAGCTCTTTTGTCTATGGTGTGTTATTTTTTGAATGGTCTAGTCCCTCGGTTCCCCTGCTCTATTTTGAGGGGTGTTGTTAAGTTTAAATTTAGTATTTGGACAAGCCCTGCGTGGCTCCGTAACACTATTTTTGATGCTGTTGTTGATAGTAGCTACTCTGGTTATTTCTGTTTAAGTAGAACTGTTACGTATGTTTTTGATAGAGGCAAAACTATAAACTCCTGTGCTAACAGTCATATCTGCTTCAAGCTTTGGCTAGTGCCATTAACCCGCTGTTAATGTGCTTCTAGTCCCCTGTTCCACGGGCCAGCACCCTCTTGCTGCTTTTATCTATCAAAAACAAACTACAACTAACACAATCATTATATCTTGTACAAAAAGAGTGAAAGAAAGCGATATTTAAATTTTACTTTGAGAACAAATGAAGACATTAACAATGATATAAAATTTTAAATATGTATTTTAATAAAATTAATATTAACACAAATTATATAACTTGAGGAACTATAACTTAACTACAATTAATTTCACTTAAAACTTTAGAGAAAAAAAATTTAAATGTTGTGATTTTGACAAAAAACAAAAATGTACAATATTTTAATATATTTTTAGTTATCACATGAACATAAAATTATAAATACCTACTATGGATTTTATATTCTTTGATGTGATAAGTGAGTGTATCAATATATACCAAAAAGATATATCATTTTTAAATAACCACATCCATACAATATATAAAAAGAAAAAGAAAAATACCTATAATAACTTTAATAACTCAAGGTAGAAGTGACTACTAATGGAGAGAGATGCCTAATTACTCTGCACCGTAGAGATGACTAAGAGAATAATTTTGTATTAAAGTAAAAATTAATATTAGAAAAGGTAGAGATTATTTAAAAATTTAAATAAGATTAAGATTTAGAAAAATGCACTAAAGAATCAAAATTTATCTTTTAATGTAATTGGTACACATTAACAATTAAAATTTAATGTTATGAATTTAGCAATTATACTATATGATTATACGTTAATGTACTTTTCATATACAATTATGCATTAAAGTATACATGTTTATGCTAACCCTTCAATTAAAGTATAACAATATACTTAATGTATACTATAGTATTATACATTAATGTATTTTTCATGCTTAATGTATAGGATGAATATTTAGTAAATTGTATTAAAGTTCATCAAAATACATATTTTAACGAAATTGGTATATTTTAACAATTAAAGAATTATTTTGTTAGGATTCAATTTAATTTTTTGCTAGGATTGGAGTTCAATTTTGTTTATGATTTAAGGACAAAGCACAATTTTAAACTTCGGGAAATCTCAAAAAAGGTCAAACTTCAAATGTAGGTCAAATTTTTAAATTAGGTCAAAATATAAACTTAGGTTACAATTTTGAAATTAAGACCAATTGAAAGAATTTCAAACTTAGATCAAATTTAAAACTTCTGTTGTACTAAAACCTTTGGTCTAATTTGAAATTAGGTCAAACTTGATAACCTTTGATATTATCACAACTCTTATAATATTTAGGATTATTATTGCAATTAAATTACAATTCTATTATGGCTAGAGTTAATAGTTATAGTTCATGTTAGAGTTTCAAATTTGATCTCTAAAATCTCCTAATTAAACTTGAATACTTAAGTTTAAACTTTAACAATTTAGTTTAAATTTTAGATTGCACTCAAGCTTCCAAATAAAAATCAAACCTCTTAAACAAAATTAGAAACTAAAATTTAAAATTAGAGTTTTTTTTGGTTTAAGATTACAATTATCTCTGGCTTACATTAGGCTTAGGGTTCAAATAGGATTAGGGTTTCTATTGTCATTCAATTATGATTCTCTTAGGTTTAGAGTAAGAGTTCAGATTTAATTAGATTATGGATAGATTTGAGTTTGTATTAGAGTGCAATTAAGGTTAGGGTTTAAAATTAGAGTATAAGATTATACATTAACAATTAAAGTATAGGATTATACTTAATGAATATACTCTAAGATTACACTTAATGTATTTACCACATAAGGACAAAAACATACATCTACAATACATACATATGTTTATTATATGTATTTTAAAGTTTACTTTGGGAAAAAATGAAGACATTAACAATGATACAAAAATTTTAATATGTATCTCAATAAAATCAATATCAATACACAATATATAAGTCAAGCGACTATAATTTAACTACAAGTAATTTTTTTTTATGAATAGTAACTTTGCATTAATAAAATATCAAGATACATATTAACAAAAGAGGGCCCGAGGGATATAAAAATCACCCCGCGACAGTTCACACGACAACCGCTGGAAGCAGGAATTAGAAACTATTCATAAAAAAAAAAAAAAAATTTAGGCTACAAGAGCAGTGCCAGCCGAAGGAGGAGGATCTCTATCATCAGAACCCCAAGCATCCCTGGGATTGATAGGAGGGTTGGGAGCCGACCAACCATCAAAAGCATCTTCAGTATCTTTATCTTTCTCCGCCTGAAGTGGAGAAATAGTCAAATCCAGGCGGGGGAAAGACCATTTGGAGGATGTGGCAGGAGGCCAAGAGGGACCACCATGAACAATAGGAGCATTACGGAGGGGCCGAGGCCAAAGACCAGCCAGAGGCACAGTGAGGCGGAGAAGCAGAGTGACACCGCCAAGCATCATTGCCACCTCCAAGATAGCGGTGGCAAGGAGCATGTGACCGCGGGGTACAGGAACAGTGAGCTGACGAGCTACGGCCTCAACGACGAGTAAGTTTATTTAAGAGTTTAGAGGAAAAAAAAATTATTGTTGTGATTTTCACAATAAAAAATCTAGAATATATTAATATATTTTTAATTATCATATGAACACTAAATTATAAATACCTACTATGGTTTTTGTAACCTTTGACGTGATAAGTGAGCGTATCAATCTGTACAAAAACAAATACATTATTTTAAAATAACTACAACCATACAATATATAAATGTCTTTAATATGAAACATAAAATTTTGATAACATAAAAGGATAAATACCTATAATAACTTTGATAACTCAAATTAGAAGTGACAACTAACGGAGAGAGATGCCTAATTACTCCGCACCATAGAGATGACTAAGAGAATAAATCTATATATAAGTAAAAATGAATATTGGAAAAGGTATAGATTATTAAAAAATTAAATAAGATTAAGATTTAGGAAAATGTATTAAAGAATCAATTATATATTTTATTGTAATTTGTGCACATTAACAATTAAAATTTAATGTTGTGGTTTTAACAACTATACTATATAATTATACACTAATGTATTTTTCATATACAATTATATATTAAAATATACATGCTTATTCATTAATCGTTCAATTAAAGTATAACATTATACTTTATGTATACTATAGGATTATACATTAATATATTTTTCATACTTAATGTATAGGATTAACATTTAGTAAAATCTATTAAAGAATCAAAATAAATCTTTTAATGAAATTGGTGTATTTTAACAATTAAACTATTTTTTGTTAGGATTCAATTTACCGTGTTCCTAGGATTGGAGTTCAATTTGAAATTAGGTCAAACTTCATAAGATTTGATATTATCACAACTCTGATAATATTTTGGACTACCATACCAATTAAGTTAAAATTGTATTATAGTTAGAGTTAGGGGTTATAGTTGAGGTTAGAATTTCAAATTTGATCTCAAGGATCTCCTAATTATACTTGAATACTTAAGTTTTACAACTTTAAGAATTTAGTTTAAATTGTAGAATCACACTCAAAATTCAAAATAAAAATCAAACTTCATTAACAAAATTATAAACTAATGTTTTAGATTAGGGTCTAGTTTGGTTTAAGATTACAATAAAACTTTTTCAAATAGAATTAGTGTTACTATTGTCATTCAATTATGATTCTTTTAGGTTTAGAGTAAGAGTTGAGATTTAGTTAGATTATGAATAGATTTGAGTTTGTATTTGAGTGCATTAAGGTTAGGGTTTTCAATTAAAGTATTATTTTTTTTGGATTTGTGGTTTACAATTCAAGGTTAAATGTAAACTTAGTATTAGATTATGGTTAGGTTTAACGTTGGCTATAATTTTTGTTAGCATTAGTATTTTATTTGGTTTAAGAATACAATTATGTTTGGCTTAGGCTTACTCCTAAGGTTAGAATTCAAATATAAATAGTGTTACTATTTGCATTCAATAATACTCCAAGTCAATAAGGGTTAGAGACAGTGTAGAAAATTTTGATTGAGGAAGTGATCTAGTATATTTGTACTGCACGATGAATGGTAAATTATTTTTCCTAAAAAGAAAAAAGAACAATTAACACAATAACTATATCTTATACAAAGAGTGAAATAAAGTGATATTTAAAGTTTTCTTTGAACACTAACAATAAATCTAATTAAATCCTAGCACTAATAAAAAAATTTAAAGCATAAATTATATGATTATTCATTAATTCTACAATTAAAGTATAAGATTATACTTTAAGAGTTAAAGTATATAATTATACTTAATGAATGTACTAAAAGATTATACTTAATGTATTTACATCACCACATAAACACAAAAACATAAATCTACAATACATACATATATTTTTTATTACAAAATTAGAAATATCTCCAATAGATTTACTAAACCTTGATTTGATAAGTGAGTGCATCAATCTACACACAAATAAATATATCTTTTTAAAATTAAAAAATTAAATTATAGGGTTATAATTAAAAAATTTATAATTAAAATAATACAATCTTTTTTGCACAAAATTGAAAATGTAAGATAAAAGTTTAAAATTATAAATACCTTCTATAGATTTGATAAACCTTGCTTTGATAAATGACTATATCAATCTGCAGAAAAAAACAATACATCTTTTTAAAATTAAACAATTAAAGTATAGGGTTATAATTAGAAAAATTATAATTAAAACAATAGAATGTTTTTTGGACAAAATTGAAAATGTAAGATAAAAGTTTAAAAATAGAAAAGTAATAATACCTATTTAATGGAAGCCATAAAAAAAAACAACTTTGAAATGAAATATTGATTGAATATAGAAGCATCGATGGCAGTGCAGCAATGGCAGAGAGGTTTAAGTCGGTGACAAATGGAAAAATCGGTACTAGAACAGCCAAGGTCAAAATCAACAGGGCCAAAATCGGCCAGGAATGGCCCACCATAATCTGGTGAAGGAAGTTGTGCCATGCAAGGATCTTGGCAACATCTTCAAAAATCAGCCTATTGTTCAAAGAGTGTCGAGGAAATGTGAGGATCATCCTATACTGGGCTTTCAGATGTATGGGATCACAAAGAAATTCTTACCAGTGCCAAACTCATTTGTAATTAGTGTTTACATTAAAACTTGTAAACTAATTCCAATTACAATTTTCCCTGATCCAGGCAAAATTGCATGATTATGCTTTTTAACCGTTGAAATTACAATTAAGGACACTTTTACAAAATTTAAAGAACTTTTCTAATTACTAAAATAAAGTAATTAGAATAAGAATTTAAACTGAAATGAAATAGCGAAAATAAATTAGGGAGAATGTAAGATACAAGATGGAAGAAAAATAAGAGAGAAGATAGAAGGATCAAACACAGGTGGATAATGGAGTTTGTCCTATAAGGACTACGTCTCTAGGTCAGCTTCTTAATGTTGGGACTATTTTATTGATATCGCCAAGCAAAACTATGCTTTGTTAAAACATCCAAGATTTCAGAACCTCCATACAATTTCCTTACAATCTCTCACTTACTAATTCTCCAATCTCCAAAATCCTCCAAAGTTCCGTCCAAGACTAATTGCGTTTACAAAGGAAAATGACTCATTTTATACATAAAATATGCCCAATTTGGCTTTTTGCTAAATAACCCCCAGAATAACCATGTTCCCTAAGTAACAAATAAATCTTCCATAAATAGCCCATGTAGATCCTTAATATTATTTTAAGAATCAAATTTACTAATATTTAAATAATTGCCCACATAATTTTTCCATATATTCTAAATATTAGATATGTTCTATTTTGGATATTAATTTGGTAAGAGTTCATATACTTTCAGATAAGGAAAAATGGGTCCCAAAGTAACCCCAAAAATATAGCATGATGTAGCGGTTTCTTAGGCTACTTTCAAGCATTTGGTTAGAGGTTCTAGTCCCACTAGTATAATTTTGTCTTCTATTTTATTTTGTCCCTTAGTGGCTACTTTAGATAAAGTAAACGCAAAATTAGCTAAGGCTCATAATTGGTGCATTGGTAGAGCTGCATCCATGTAAGAGTGAGGTTAGAGGTTCGAAATTATCAAACTAATTTTTTTTCAAATGCTGAGCCGAAGCTTGCCAACTAGATGCCACATGGAAGCATGTCATTGGATCGTGTGGGTACACATGTCAACACCCGATTAGACAAATTGTAAACCATGCCACATCAAATTTTTGGTGACTGATACTACCATGTCACTGGGCCACGTGTTGAATTCTAATTGGTCAATCTACCATGTCACTCACCTTTCCACATCATGCCGACGTAATCAATCAACAAAGTCAACCATATCAACTCAACTTTGATTGGCTCTAACTTTTACATACGGACTCCATTTTAGAAACTGAATATAGTTCCAGAATCAGTGCGACGAGCACTACGACTTGAAATCAGGTTTCCTTGGATTTGAGAATTTTAACTTTAAAGGTTCTCTAGATCCACCTAGATCAAAAACAATGATAGGTTAGCACATTCTAGCCACAAGGACCCTATGTAGATCTTTCAGGGTAAGGCAGTGGTACAACTGGCTAAACCCATTTTTGTTAACCCACGTTTCCATGTTAAAAAGGGAGATCCTAATGCTATCAATAAGTACAAAGAATTGTACTTGAGTATAATTATCCCTGTTAGGAGATCTTGTAACCTTGTTAGGAGTTGTTATTTACAATGCAAAAAGTACAATTACCTGGTTAAGGGTATGACCCTGTTAGGAGTCTTTTACAAATAACCCTATTAGGGGTGAGGACTTGTTGTCCAAAAGCTCACTGCTAAAATGATGAAGGCTGCAACCTTCAATAAAATAGATATGCACTATATCTAATAAATGAACTATTTGAGTAGACCCATTGTCTTGATCAGTTCTAGTGTGTTGTATACTTCCACTTCTTCTTCACATAGATCTTTTCTTGATGAATGAAATGTCTCTACTCTCCCACAATAATAGACATTTTGTTCTATACTTTTTCTATCTCTTTTCTTTTCATTCACTCTTAGCATTCACCAAATAAACTACTATAAGTATATTCCCAAAGGATGTGATCTTCGTCAGCTTTAGGAGTCTCTTCAATACTTCTTTAGTCGACCACATCAAGCACACAACCTGATTAGAATCATGCAACCCAAACTGAATAGATGCTACGCTTCACAAAGTCGGCTCCACCAAATTAACTCCAACTTCACTATTCTGATAGAATACATTTGGTGCCTTTAGATAATTATCTTTAAATCATAACTAAACATTAATACAAACATGCATATGCCAAAGATAAGTGCAACTCAAAAAATAATGTAATTGCATCAGCTCTTCACAGATAGTCTTCAGTCACTGTAACTGTCATAATTGATTAACATAACTCAACTGAAACTTCATATCTAACTCGGTGTGAATGCACATAGCATCTAGAACATGTATACATCATGGAAGTAAACACACATAGCTCCAAAACATCTATACTGATAATTGCATATAGAACACCACTATGTATTATATGTTGTCATCAATGACAAATATACAATCAATTATTTTCATAGAAGAAAATCTCCAACACTTCCCCCATTGGATATCTCTTCCCTCACTCCCACTGGAATATTGGGACCCAAATATTATTGAAGTGCTGGAAAATAGAGTGGGGATTTTTATTAGCCATGACCTATTACCATTTGAATTCACTCACATGGAGGTCAGGGTAAGTATCCTCATTGACTAGTCTAATGAATTCCCCTTGTAACTTCAAGGAAAATCTAAATTGGGATCTTGGACACAAATGTTAGTGATCTAGGAGGAAAAGAGTATTCACAAGTGTCAAGATAAGTTGGGACATTTGAATACTCATTGTTAGGACTTTGTGATAGCTGGGGTTGAAGTGTGTAAGGATCACACTTCAAATCCTGCCTTATGTTCATTTAAAGGAACTTAGGGTCAAATCTTAGGACAATGTTAAGGGGATAGAAGGACAGTCCTCACTAAGCAGGCATTCTGCCCTATACTATGGAAGGATAATAGCCAATTTATTTATCATTCTTTATCCTTTTTGATGGCTTTAAAATTCTCCACAACACACATGGAAGGAACTCTAGATCATGTGTGCTAAGTCAAGCACACATCCTTCACTTCCCTCCCAACAACAAGCAAGCTCATACTAGAAGTCACAGACTAAAGAGGTTAACAATAACAAAATTCATGAGACATTTGAGTTCATGAGACACGACTCAGAATATACTAATACAAATGTAGTGACAGTTGAGGACAGAGTTATTCTGGTAGAATTAGGGGATCTGCCCCACATTCCAATATTTTTCTCCCTAACGGAGAGAAGAAATAACAAGGACTCAGCTACTCTTGATCCTAGCCTCCAAAATGAGGAATTAACTATTCACCATCCAGACCATTCTCAGGTCTTTCCATTCAAATGGAACATGTAGGAAGACTTGTCTCCACTAACGTAGACAGAGGAAGTCCAGTGGAATAGTATTACTCAGGATCTCAACTTAGCCAAACTTGATATGGACCTAATGGTAGACTCCTTAATATTGAAGGTTGTGAAAGGAAAAATTGATGAATTACACAATTGGTTAGACCACTCCCAACAAGATTCAGACTTGGAGGATCAGGTCTGCCATTTACAAGAGGGAGGAAATGCAGTAGAGGATGCTTCAATTTAGAATAATTTCTCATGCTCTATTTTTCAAATAGCTTTAGATACAACTAAGACTACAAAGATTATTTCTTTTAAGATCCGAAGGGGATGACCTTCAAAGGTAACCAAAATCAATGAAGAGATTTCTATAGTAACTCAGCTAACCATCAACTTTTAGAGGACCCCCAGGAAATGTAAGGAAGAGGCCTCAACGATGATCTCAAAACAACTATTTTTAAGTAGGAGGGCGACCAGCTCTCTGAAAGGAATATGAGGATGTTGTCATGGAATCTTAGAGGTTTGAATGCCTCTAACAAAGCTCATCTCATCAAAAACTAGATTCATGTGGGGGGAGCAAACCTAATGATACTGCAAGAGACAAAGCTATCAAAAGAAGCGGTAAATAAACTTTTCATAGCTTGGAAACATTGGGGCTTCTTCCTTTCGTCCTCGGTAGGTGCTTTTGGCAGGCTGGCTATTCTCTAGAATAGACACAAATGTCAAGTCTCCTTTATATGTAATAATGCAAATTGGGTGGCACTTGAAGTCTCAATCTTTTCTCTCTCTTTTATCTTAACCAATGTATATGACCCTACTTCACTATTAGGAAAACAAAGTCTTTGGACTTCTCTCTCTCAGCTCATGGAAGGACTTCAAGGAAAAAAAGCTATTCTAGGGGTGGATTTTAATGCCACA
Source organism: Thuja plicata (assembly GCA_018584345.1). Taxonomy (NCBI): domain Eukaryota; kingdom Viridiplantae; phylum Streptophyta; class Pinopsida; order Cupressales; family Cupressaceae; genus Thuja; species Thuja plicata. The sequence continues at coordinate 278,639 of MU224008.1, forward strand.
TTAGGGTTACAAGATAAAATGGGTGGTGCAAATCCATCTCCTAAAGTTATAGATGACTTTCGGGACTTTATTGAAGGTAATCAGTTACTAGATTATGTCTCCTCAAATGGGCAAATTCGGTGGTCCAACAAGTGGAAAGGAATTCATTTTGTTGGAGCAAGGCATGATAGCTTTCTAGTGAATTCCCTCTTGTTGGCCGAGCATGGGGTATGTTAGTCCTCTATCCTTTCATTAACAGGGCCAGATCACTTTTCCATAACTGCATAAATTCAACTTGCTCCAGCAAATACCAGACCATGGCTATACTTTAAAATTGAGAAAATGTCCTTTAGGGACACTAATTTTCTAACATTATTGCAAACCTAGTGGCCCCATGCCCCACTTCTGGCTGGTTCATCCATGTTCAAACTGTCCAAGAAATTGTCCTTTATGAAAGTAAATATGAAACACTAGAATAAAACCTCATTTAGGAATATCTTTAAGTAGAAGGATGAAGTCCAACAAAATCTAGAAGACATTAAGGAGACCATACTCAACAAAGGCATGATAGTAGAAATATATGAGGAACAAAAACTAAATAATCTTAAACTAGATGAATTGCTTCTGAGAGAGGAAATTCACTGGAGGCAAAGATTGAGGGAGCTGTGGCTTTGAGAAGGAGATAGAAATACCTCCCTTTTCCACATGTCAGCCAAAATTAAAAGACATAAAAACTCAATCTTCCAAATTAAGGATGGAAATGGTGTAATTCTTAAAAACAAAAATGATATCCAAATGGAATCCATCAGATTTTTTTGCATCTCCTCTCTATGGAGGCAAATGCAGCTCCCAATCAGGCTCCTCCCATTATTAATTGCATTCTATCTATTGTCTCAAAATTTGACAACCAGGCCCTATTGGCACCCTTCTCATTGGAGGAAATTAGATCCACAGTGTTTGCAATGAATGCAGATAAGTCTCTGGGTCTAGATTTCCTGACACCTTTCTTTTTTCCAAAATGTTGGGATTTCATGGGCATGGACATCCTTAAGGTAGTGGAGGAATCCAGGAGGCACACTTCCATGTTAATATAGTTTGATAACACAATCATTACCCTAATCCCCAAGTGTCAACACCCCTCCTCCTTTGCATATTTTAGGCCAATTTCCATATGTAACACGATTTATAAAATAATATCAAAATTAATGGCCACTTGGTTGGGGAAACTGGTTCCTAAAATAATTTCAAAACAACAAGGTGGTTTTGTCCCTAGTAAAGCTACAGTTGAAGGCACCCTTATAGCACATGAATATCTCTATTCCATCAAAGGCTAAGGTCTTCCTGAAATGATCGTCAAACTAGATATGACCAAAGCATATGACAAAGTTAACTAGCAATTTCTGAGCTTAGTTATGGACAAAATGGGCTTTGACAAAAAATGGATTAAATGTATTTTGTCCTACATTTCAAGAGCTAAATTTTCAGTCATGGTCAATGGTACTCCATGTGCCTATTTATCCTAGTCACATGGATTCAGACAAGGGTATTCCCTCTCTCGCTTTCTCTTTATTATCTTTGCAGAAGGTCTCAACAGACTCACCTCCTTAAAAAAATTCTTGGGCATGTGGGAAGGTATCAACATTAGACAGACTTAGTTAAAAATCTCACATACTCTCTTTGCAGATGACTCATTATTATTTGGGAAAGGATGTGTTAAGGAGGTAACTGTTATAAACAAAACCTTGGCAGAATACTATGAGACCTCATGCCAAAAGCTAAATGAGGAAAAATCAAAGATCTTTCTTTCCAATATTAATCCTAAAGAATGTAGAGTTATCTAGAGGATATTGGGATTTTTAGTGGCACAAACCCCTTGTAAGTATCTAGGTATTCCTTTCTTCCAAGGCAAGGCTAAAACTACATTCTGGGATGGAGTTGCATCAAACATCAGAGATAGAATCACATCTTGGAAAGCTAGGTGGCTATCACTGGAAGGTAGAATCCTACAATCCAAATCTATTTTAAGTTTAGTACCTAACTATATCATGTCATTCATTATTACCCCCCGGGGGTGATGAAGAATATTTTGAAATGTTTGAGGGAATTCATATGGAAAGAGAATATGGATGATAAATCAAAGATCCCTCTTGTTTCTTGGACCAAATTCTCTAAACCAATAACTAGTGGGGGTTTAGGCTTCCATAGAATTCATGAAAGAAATATCATCTTGGGTGCAAAACTATCTTGGAAAATCTATGATTTCCCTAACTCAGAGAGAGTTTACCTTGACTTGGATGACCCTGAAAGAATTTTCTCAATGAGAAACCCCCCCATAGGTTCAATCATGTGGAACTTTATTGTTAATAGTAGAGATGTTATTCTCCCTAATATCTCATGGAAAATTAACTCAGGTTCTCAGGCATTGTTCTGGTTAGATTCTTGGAATGGATTACCTTAATTATCTACCCTCCCTAATCTTCAAAGGGTTAAAACCAACCTCGAGCAATGTTGGGGGAGAAGGTTCACGACTAATTTACTTGGAGAGATGGTATTTGTAAATGGAAGGACTTTTCCCATCTCCCAATCCCACAAGGAGAGAATTTGGATTTGGAAGGTATACTAAGAAAAAGTTATTTATCCATTAATGGTGATAGGGGCTTGTTAAGTATGTGAAATGTCACCCTAACTCAGGCATTAGGGCACTATTGCATTTCATGGAAAAAATGGAAACCTTTCTGAGTTGTAGGTGCCTCTAATTAGGAAGGAATCTCCAAATTCTAGGCTGGTTCTTATTGGATTTGGAAATATCACCTATAACTGATTCTCTGGTTGGCAAAAGGGAAAAAGGATAAATTAAACTGAATAAATAAAATTGGGCTGATGCACCAAACTAATTTTAGACTAATTAGAACTTCAAACAAGGATCAATATGAAATATACTGCTGAGACTTGAAATGGACATTCACTATTCAACTTATAGGTTGACCAAAATATCTCACTATTAGGGTTTGCACCACAAATAATGACCTTCCAACAGACATACAACTTCTGCAAATAGGTTATATCTTAATAACTTGGAAAATGAATTAGATTAATTCACTAATCTCTTCTATAAATCAAATCACACTGAATGCAGAAATGGAAAATAGGATTGAATATCAAAACTCAGAAAAAATATGTGAATGATTAGAACACTTGCTTTATTTCCTTTAAAATCTGCAAGGGTTAGATATCAAGATGAAAAATATTCCAAGGAACAAAAGATATTCACTTGAAACACTATAATGGACCAAAACTGAACTTCTGGTTACAAAATGTATGCAAAAAATGCAGAGGGATTGGCATGTCCACCAAACAAATTCTCCAAGAAATTTAGAACCCCTAAAACTGACTATGAAGTCTAGATATAAACTCTAAGTGACCCCTTCAAGCCAATTTCAAAAATCACCTCTCCCTCCAAAACACTCTTTCCATCAAGTAAAAGAAACCCCTAAATACTAGGCACAACATATGCCTTGGGCCATGGCTCTAATGTTGGTATCTAAAATACATCTTCTTTTAGCAACCTAAACCACCACATATGACATCCCATAGACAAAAACCGTAACCCCCAAAAAAATATCCTAAACCAATGCCTCTCATCCTACCCTAGGGTCACTATGACCGATGTGATATTCACAACACTTTCCTAAAACAATAATGCATCTCCCAAGACATGGCATAAACTTGATAATTTTAACATGCTATCATTCAGCTTGGAAAGAGAATCCCAAGGCTCTTCTCTGTCAACCACTGCAATCTTCAATGACATTAACTGCTCCATGTACTTAGTGGACTTAAAAAATTATCAAATCTTGCATTGTCTTAAATTGGTTATCACTTCGTTTGAACTTGGTAAAAGATAAGGGTTTGAAACCCTAACAACATGGCGTTGCTCATGTTGTGATTGTGGGGATATTATGGGTTTTTTATTGCTCCATTGTGGTCGGGCTATTGAACTCGAGCTCGTAATTTGTTATGTGAACTTGGGTTTTGTTTTGGGCTCCTCTCTCTATTTAAAATTGGAGTTTGGGTGCATGATTGTCATCTCATTCCATCTTTGATTATGATCTTCTCTTATGATATGAAGCTCGGGATTCATTGATATTGACTCTTCACTATGGTTTTTAGGTCTCGGCTTTCATCTCTTATGGCACTAGTTTTAACTCTCATGCATCTCTCCAGATAAACTACTCTTCTCCTTCCTTTTCTATTGAACTCGCTATTTGAACTTTCTCTGTTGTTAAGTAACCCCTGTGTTGTTGTTTTTTTATGTCTTTTACATAACATATTGCCATGATTTGGGTTTCTCTCCTATATTTTATATGCAACTATTGTTTTAACTATTGCTCTTAATATATAACTTTGAAAGCTCGAGCTATTAAATAGATCCATTGATGATGAAACTAAACTTTACCCCTATCTGCAATAAGTATTTGGGCAATTACATATGCATTGTCGGCTCCTTTTCTGCAGTCTTCTTCATTATATGTCTTAGTGCTGTCAGACATGGGATTTTTCCTTGCTCTATTTGGTGTCAATAGTGATCAAACTATTTTATAAATAATCTCCCTCTTGTCATCAGAACTATGGCTTGACATTATTAAGACATGTCTAAAATTTGTTTATTTGTTTGATCTTCATATCTTCCTTTGATAGTGACAAGTGTGTATCACTATTTTAATGGCTCCTCTGACTCCACAAAGAAACTCTGACTTCACTTCAAATATATACATATGCATTTGGGATCTTTGAAGTATTGATGCCTATGGGGTTTGAGCATGGGCTTGTGACACCCATAATCATGACTGTGCTTAGTTTCCCGATAACTAAAATGCATATTTTCTACCTTTAAACAACACTGTCATTCTCTTTACTCTGTATATGGATACCAACATTGCATTTGATGATTTATATTGTGTTGGCATCAACACTGTAACAACATCACTGATATTTTTCTTTTTTTAGAAAAGTACTATTATTCTTCTTTTCTTTGTTATATGCATATTACTTTTTCTTTTAGATAGCATTATTATTAATCACTAGCATCAACATCTCTTATGAACTATCACTATCATTTACCTTTGAAGTCACTATTATGAACTGCATCTGCATATGCATACCAGGGTTTTAGAAAAATTTATATGCATCTTGTTTTACTATTTTCCTTACTCTGGAACAACAAAAATATTTTCTCTTCTTCATACATACATATTTGATATGCATTTATTCATTTTGTATTTATCACTACATCAATAATGTAACAACATTACTGTTTGCATCATCATTGTCTTTCAATGTTGCTCATTCTTGAATTCTTGAACTTATTACATATGCATAGGACAGAAATGATAAAATTTAACATTTACATGCCTCCCTTCAATTGAACTCTACATTTTATTGCATAAGAACTACTGATATAAGTGATATAAATGCAATATTACAAATTTCTGTAGCTTACTATTATGAACTACACTTCTCTTCTCTTTTACATATGATGCTCTATTTTATGAATCTATAGCATTATTCTTCTTTAGATAATGCATCTTGTGAGGTTTGAGCATGGGCTCCTGACATTCACTACACTTTTCTTTGCTCTCTATTATTAGTGAATTCATAATTCATCAGTCTTAGCACTTGAATGTACTTTTGTCTCCTCTGTTTGATAACATCACAAGAAAGATCAAAGGTTAGGATAGTAAACATAACTAATTTAACATCTTTTATGTGTGAATAGCATGTGTCATAAATATTCATGCATGCATGATGTTTGATTGATTGTTTTTATTAATTTGGCACTACCTTTCTCTTCTGAAAAATTATTTCTAAAGCTATAGAAACTAAGTCCCATTAATTCAGATCTTTGGTTTGCAAAATAGCAATTCTTTGCATGATACAAGATGATAATCATAGATAGTAAAAAAATTCATAGAGATATGTCCCTTTGATAGTACTATTCAATTAGTGTAGATGCATATTTTTACCTTGCATTCATGTTATTGGCAAATGTACAATTTTGAAAGTATGATTTTTGTATGATGCTTTTTTGGTTTTCATGCATTTCTTAGATCCAATTTGGATCTAACACATCTTTTTTCTGTGATGCAGGACATAGGACCTAAAGACCTAGGATGCAGGACATGTTGACATGAGCTAAGGATATAAAGACCCACGAAGAATCAGACAACCAAAACTAGAATGTAGAAGAAACCTAAAGGCAATGCATGGACTCCTATTCCGCATATGTCTATCATGCTTTCTTTTCTATTGGAATAGTCCAAGGGATAACTATGAGGGGGGGTGGTGAATTAGTTATCAAAAAGTTAAATTCTTTCTTCCAATTAATTATAGAATATCATAAGAACATACACATTTAAGATAACACAAAATAGAACACCACAATTTTGGTTTCGGGGAAACCAAACTAGGTAAAAACCCCAGTGGGAATTAGCACCCACAAAGAACTATACTTGAGTATAATAATCCTTGTTAGAAGATCTTACAACCCTATTAGGAGTTGATCTTTACAAAGCAATAAGTACAGTGACGTGGTTAAGGGTCTGACCCTGTTAGGAGTCTCTTACAAATAATGTTGTTAGGGGTGAGGACTCACTATCCAAAAGCTCACTGCTAAAATGATGAAGGCTACAACCTTCAATAAAATAGATACACACTATTATGATAATAAAATGTTTGAATAGACATGTTGTCTTGATCAGTTCCAATGAAGTTTATATATACTCTTTGATTCTTCACATAGATCTTTCTCTGATGAATGAGATGGCTTTACTATCCTAAAACAATCAGCATTTTGTTATGTCCTTCTTCTGTCTCTTTTCTTATCATTCACACTTGGGAATATTCCAATGAAATAATATAAGTATCTTCTCCAAAAGATATAATCTTTGTCGACTTTAAGAATCCCTTCAATGCTTCTTTTGTTGACCAAACCAAGCATGCAACATAATTAGAACTGCGCAACTCAAACTGAATAGACGCATCACTTCACATAGTCGGCTCCACTAAAGTTACCCAAACGTCTTGCTTTAGATGAAACATGATTAGCACCTTTGGTTAATTATCTTAGACTCATAAATAAACATAAATCTGAACATGCATATCCCATAGATAAATGAAACTGAAGAATCAATAAAATTATTGTCGACTTTCTGAGAATAATCTTCTAAAACTATGTCTGGTAAATAGAGTAACATAACTCAACTATTACTGAATATCTGAATCTATGTGTATGTATATGGTATTGTAACTATGTCTGAAACATGAAAATAACCACGCAAGGCTTCCACATATTCATACTGAAAAGTGAATACAGTTCATTTTTGTATACTATATGATGTCATCAATGACAAACATACAGTCAACTATTTGCACAAAAGAAAATCTCCAACAATCTCCCCCTTTGAAATTGATGGAAACATATGATATGAAAAGCACCATCAACCTAAAGTATCCTCCTTTTTAACATCTTCACAATATCCTCATCAAAGGTTCCTCTTCACTGCAACTCCTCTGATTTTTATTTTTATTTTCATGACTATATACTCCCCCAAAGTATATGCTCCCCCTTACTATATACTCCCCCTTTGACATCAATGGAAAAGGGTGCCAAATACTATTAAGCAAAGGTACTACTCCAAAAGTAGAGTAGTCAACCATTCATTAGTCACAAAGGACTGATGCATTTGCTAAAAATTTTAATCAGAATCAGGAAAGGGAAGTACTCCTAGCTTCTCCCTGAGATACTCAAAAGTATCTTTTGATAAACGCTTTGTTAAAATATCTGCTAATTGTTCTTTAGTGCTTACATAATCTAAATTTACTTCTTTTTCTGCAAACTTTTTCTCTTAGAAAATGATATTTTATTTCAATGTGTTTTGTCTTTGCGTGCATCACATGGTTCTTTGACATATTGATAGTGCTAGTGTTGTCAGAGTGAATAAAAATAGGATAATGAATCTGAATTCCAAAGTCTTTTATCATCTGTTTGATCCAAATAATTGTAGAACAATTCAATGCTGCAACTACATATTATGCTTTAGTTGTTGACTGAGAAATACAATTTTTTTTCTTGCTTGTCCAAGTGACCAATTTGTCTCCAAGGAATACTACTCATCTTAAGGTACTCTTTCAGTCATCAACACAACCTACCCAATCAGCATCAGTATACACATGAAGTTGTACATTCTCTGAGTTAGGATACCATAAACCATATTCTATAGTTCCCCTTATGTATTTTAATATTCTTTTTATTTCCATTAATTCATTTTGTTTAGGTTTAGCTACAAATATTCCAACAATTGCAATTGCATTAGAAATATATGGTCTATATTGAGTGAGATATACAAGTTTTCTAATCATAGACTTGAATAGTGTCTTGTCAACTGCTGTGGAATCATCATCTTTAGAAAGCTTGCTTCCTGTTATCATGGGGGTGCTTACTGGCTTGCAGTCTTCCTTCTTGAAATTCTTTAATATCTCCTTCACATATTTAGATTGATTTATGAATATGCATTTGTCTGTTTGTTTTACATTTAATCCCAAAATGTATTTGATAGGTCAAATCATGCTCATTTCAAATTCACTCTACATCTCTCTTGCAAATTCTGCACTAAGCTTGTCATTACCTCCAAAGATAATATTGTCAACAAATATAGCAACAAGTAGTAAACCTCCAGGTGTTTCTTTGATGAATAGGTTGCAATTTGTTGCTCCCTTTTTGAATCCAATCTTTTTTAAGTAGCCATCAAGTCTCTCATACCATGCTCTTGGGGCCTGTTTAAGTCCATAAAGGGCTTTCTTTAGTCTGCATACCATGTCTAGTTTGTTTGAAATTTTGAATCCTTCAGGATGCTCTATGTAGACTTCTTCCTTTAAGTCACCATTCAGGAAAGCTGACTTGACATCCATCTGATATACTTTGAAGTTCTTGAATGTTGCATAGGCTAAAAATAACTTTATAGCTTCCAATCTGCTCACAAGGGAAAATGTATCAGAATAGTCAATTCCTTCTCTTTGCGCATATCCTTTACATACCAATCTTGCTTTATTTCTCATCATTGTCCCATCTTCATTCATTTCATTTTTGAATATCCACTTAGTTCCAACCATGTTCTTTTCACAAGGTCTAGGGATCAATTCCCATGTGTCATTTTTCATTATTTAATCTAGTTCTTCTTTCATAGCACTTTTCCAATCTGAATCATTACACACATCTTCAACACTTCTGGGTTCAATCTATGAAAGTAAGCATACCTCTTCATCAATGGTTGAACCTTTTTCTCTAGATCTTGTCAAGAATTTACTGCTCTGATCTCCAATGATATCTTCTTTAGAGTGATATTTGGATGTGTATTTTGAGATTTTAGGTGTGACACTCTCATCTGTAATTTGTGATTCTTCTTGACTTGGTTCAGGGTTATTGAATGATACATCAATACAGTCAAACATTTCTTCAATAACTGCATCCTTATTGATAGGTCTAGGTTCATCTTCAATCATAGGTGCATATTCATAATATCTCTCTTGAATCCTGAACTTCTCATCAATATTCACATGTGCACTCTCAATGATTTTCTTCAACCTTAAATTAAAACATCTGTAAGCTTTTCTCTTAGTAGAGTAACCAAGAAAAATACCTTCATCACTTATAGTATCAAATTTTCCAACACCATAATCTCTCTTGATGTAGCACTTGCTTCCAAAGATTCTGAAGTATTTTACTATTGGTACATTACCAAACCAAAGTTCATAAGGTGTTTTCTCTGTGCCTGGTCTTAGTTGAATTCTATTGATAGTGTATACTGATGTATTGACTGCATCTCTCCAATAGGTGTGCACAACTTTTCCTTCAATCATGATAGTGCACGCTGTGTCAAGTATTTTCATGTTTCTCCTTTCTTCAATTCCATTTTGTTGAGGGGTTATAGGTGCACTTATTTATCTTTTGATCCCATGTTCTTCGTAGTACTCAAGAAACTTATCAGCGGTGAATTCTCCTCCTCTATCAGATCTTGGACATTTTATCTTTAATCCAGATTCATTTTCAACTTTAGCTTTTAATATTTTGAAATTCTCAAAAGATTCAGGTTTGTCTTTCAATCTTACAACTCACATCATCCTAAAGAAATCATCAACAAACAAAATAAAATACCTTTCACCATAGTATGACCTTGTTTGATTATGTCCACATAAGTATGTATGTATTATATCTAATTTCTTCTCTGCAGAGTTTTGTTTGCTTCTGAATGAGGTCCTCACATGCTTTCCCATCACACATTCCGTGCACATAGTATAAAATGGTCTTGCAATACTAGGAAGGTCTCTTACTACCTTTACATTACTTATCTTCACTATGTTGTCAAAATTGATATGACAAATTCTCTTGTGCCATAGCCAACTGTCATCCACTTTTGCAAAAAAATAACTTACTTCAGAGTTAAGTTGAAAAATATTACCTTTGGTTTTTGAGCCTGACGCAATTATGTCTCCTTCTTTGTTGTTTATAATGCATCTATTGTTTTTGAATTCCAACTTATATCATTTATCTAGAAATTGTCCAACACTTGAACACTTTGTAAGTTATGATGCAAACCATCAAGATAAAGAACATCATCTATGTTTTTCTTTCCATCTAAGGTGATAGATCCCCTTCCTATGATAGGTTTGGGAGTGTTATCTCCAAATCTCACCATGCCACCTTTGTACTTGTCTAGATGTACAAATATATCTTTGTCTCCTATCATGTGATGTGAACACCCGCTATCTATGATCTAGTCTGTTCTGATGTCAGATTGTGATACTAAAGCCAATTCTTGTGCTTTCTTTTCATCTTCAATTTCTATTTGATCAATTATTTTTTCATTATCCTTAATTGTAACAAATCCAGTTTCATCTTCTCTTGAGTCATCATTGGTTACACCATCCTTAGCATGATAGCATTCCTTAGTATATTTGGGTTTGTAATATGATCTGTACTTCTTCATATTTTCCTTTACCTTTTCTTTCATTCTTAGCTATCATAGCAATGATTTCTTCTAGTTCTGTATCAACTTCTTCTTTCTCAACATTACTAGTGATGTTTAAGGATTTCTTACCATGGACTGAGGCTTTGAAAGATGTTTCCATTTTAGGTTCTGTCTTCAATATTGATCTTCCAAATGCTGATATTTTACTAATAAAGGTTTCTCTTTTTAAGTCCTTTGAGAATTGCATGGTTTCATCCAAGATGTTTATCTTTCTTTCATAATCTTCTATCAATGTGGTCATCAGTTTGTCCATTATAGCATCCTCTAAAATTTCTCCACTGTTGTTCCTGATTCCTGAGACTACTTCATTAATCCTCTAATTGTAAGCTCTAATGTTTTCTTCAGGTAGCATCTCTAAATTGTTGTATCTTTCCTTCCATGTCTTTCTGTGTACATTCTTGGCTTGGATGTCTCCTTCAAACATGTCTTCTAGGTATTTCCAAATTGAATATGCTTTGTTTTCCTTCTCAATCTCAAAAAATTAACTATCAGATAGGGCACTTATTAGGACTTCTTTGGAAATTGCATTTTGGGTGAATACTTCCTTTTGTTTATTTGTAGAATATTCTTCCACAAGGTCCTTCAAGGTGGGAACATCTATTGCATGAGTAGAAATCTAATAAATCTCAAAACGAATGCATTGAATATGTGTTATCATTTTGTTTTTCTAGTCAAGATAATTCTCTCCATCAAACTTAGGACTCTCTTTCCTGAAGTAACTGGGAGGTGGGGGGTGAATCATTTATCAAAAAGTTAAATTATTTCTTCCAATTAATTACATAATATCATAAGCACATACACATTTAAGATAAAAAAAAATAGAACACCACAATTTTGGTTACAGGGAAACCAAACTAGGTAAAACCCTAGTGGGAATTAGCACTCATAAAGAACTGTACTTGAGTATAATAATCCCTATTAGAAGATCTTACAACCATGTTAGGAGTTGATCTTTACAAAGGAATAAGTATAATGACCTGGTTAAGGGTCTGACCCTGTTAGAAGTCTTTTACAAATAAGCCTGTTAGGGGCGAGGACTCACTGTCCAAAAGCTCATTGCTAAAATGATGAAGGCTACAACCTTCAGGAAAATAGATACACACTATATATGATAATGAACTGTTTGAGTAGACCTACTATCTTGATCAGTTCTAATGATGTTTATATATACTCTATGCTTCTTCACATAGATCTTTATCTGAAGAATGAAATGGATTTACTATCCCAAAACAATCAGCATTCTATTATGTCCTTCTGTCTCTTTTCTTATCATTCACACTTGGTGATCTCCCAATGAACTTGTTACCCAAATTTTTTCCCATTCTGCGCAAATTGGCCTAGTCTGCCTTGTCTGGCAATTCTCTGTCATGGTTCCCAGGTCTTGGCTCTGTTTAGACCCTAAGAGCCCTAAGTCTTCATGCAAGCGAGGTAATAGACCCTTAGGCTTTGGCACGTTATATTTCATCGTTACTTTTTTAAGTCACTTAGAACATGTGCTTATTTTCAGTCGCTTGATCACTTTGCCTCAGAGAATATTCCTGTTTTATCTCCCGACTTTGCTTTTTTGCTTTGTTGCGTAGTCTAGTGATCTTTTGGAATATTCCCTATATGTCTCCCGACTTAGCGTTTGCTCTTTGGTCGCATGGTCACTAGATAGTGACGCGAGTCACATAAAGAATGGGGCCTGCCTTCATGTCGCTTGATCGCAGTGAAATTTGTTTCAAGTTATTAAGTTGCGCAAGTGCGCGATGAGCTGCCAATCGCAGTCGTTGCGCAATCGTGATCTTTTCTTGCCCAGGTCCCATCCATTTCGGACTTTGCGACGAGCCGAAGGATAATGTCATCGCACAGTCACCGAGTAGAAGAGATGAAGATGATATCAGTCGCGAGTATGTGATAAGTAGGGAGGACATGTCATCGCACAGTCGCTAAGCCAAAAGGATAAAGCAGGAGCTGCTCGCGGGTGAGCGACCAAAGGAAAAGAAAGGCCTCATCGCGTAGTCGCCGAGCAATCAAATGAAAGAAGAAATGGCTTGCGACTATGCGATTAATGAAGAGATAGCTGCTTGTCGTGGGATCACGGCACATTTAAGGGCATCCTCAATTTTATTGTGACCAAGAGACAGCCATCCGATGCAAAGCTCAGAGGATCCAACGGTGGTCGCTAAGTCTGGTGATCAAAGTGCCCTACAGAGAAAGTACTCCCGATTTAGTGACAAGGGTTAGTCGGGATGTCGCTAGAAAGATTGAAGGACACATAAAAAATGTTAAGAAAAAGTCAAAGGGCTCGGTGCTGGGTTCTCCCGAATTGGCGACTAAGTGTGGTCGCGTGGTCTCGAGACAGGAAGATAGCATCTGGCGATCAGGCGACAAGCCGTGGCGGTTAAAGATGACAGTTAGGCGCTGGGTCACTAGAAGAAAGGTGAGTTAAGTGAAATGCCTCACGACTTTGATTTCACATAGTCGGGATGTCGCTGGATCTGGCTCAAGTTAAACAGAGGTAAAAAATTGTTTGGTCGCCAGGTCATGAGAATTTACCATGGTTAAGGTTTGATGCTCGCGACAAAGAGACTAGCCGTTGGTCGCGTTGTCGCTGGACTTTAAATTTGATTTCTGGTGGCAGATTTGGCACTGTGAACGCTTGGCAACCATGGTTCCTTTGTGCTCGTGTTCCAGAATTGATCAGGAAGGTTTCAGTTGTAGAATGCCATGCATAATGAGTCTGTTGATCCCAGATTTATATTTGTTTGACGTCAGTGGAGAAACAGAAGATTTAGAGATGTGGAGGGAGATACAGAGTCCCATCAGGAAGTTATTGCTCTCGGGTGCAGTTGGCAAAGGCCATGGTCATGATCGAGGACTCATTGATGAATTTGAGCGGCGGCCATCAAGGGTCACTTCCCGTCCTAGGGGACTGTGATCAGTTGGTGGGCATTCATGACAGAGACTTAGTTGCTGAATATAGCTGATTTTATCCAGGTTGCTTGTCCACGATGCGTAATCAAGTACAGGGATGGGTGCAAGAGAGAAATCTGATCTGATCGATTTACCTGGGAGCACATTTATGACCAAATTAGATTTTGTCCTAGGGTCAATTATTACATTGTAAATCTGTAACCCTAGTTAGGTTCTGAGACTCCTGCCTGCGTGCATGGGAGTATAAAGGTTTTTTTTAGAGCCTTAGTGCTCAGATTTTGGCATTTTGTAAAGAGAATTTGTTCTCTCTTGGAGTTATCTGAGGCATTCTTTCTGCCCTCTGGCTTTTACATTGTGTAATTCTCTCATTGATCAT
>MU224008.1:298369-310588 GCA_018584345.1 Thuja plicata
TCATTCCTACACCTAGTTGCAGAGGAGGATGTTTGCTTGCAGGTCACAGGTTGAGTCTTTTGTTCAGGCCTTCCTATGAAATACTTATGCAAGCCTATCTAGTGAGTTGTAACTTATTTGACCTGGTGCTTTCATTGATTTCATTCCCCTATACTGAGATCCAAGCCCTAATTTCGGTGCATCACCTAGTAGGTAGTTTGCTTTCAGTTATTTCCCTTTCATGCAATCCTTCTATCCCTTTCCCTTAAGAGATTTACTTTCCTGTTTAAGAAGCAAATTAAGGTGATTATCCAAGAGGAACCAGCCTAGAACCTGGAGGTCTCATCTCGGTTAGAATAAGGTCCCACAACCTTGAGATGATTCCCTTGTTATACTGGATTATCAAGACCAAGAGAGCTTGAGATCAGAGGCGCAAATTCAGTGTATAAAAGAACTAATATAAGTATCTTCTCCAAAAGATATGATCCTTGTCAGCTTTAAGAATCCCTTCAATGCTTCTCTTGTCAGCGAAACAAAGCACGCAACAAAATTAGAACCATGCAAATCAAACTGAATATACGCGTCGCTTGACATAGTCATCTCCACCAAAATTACCCAAACGTCATGCTTCAGATGAAACATGATTAGCCCCTTTGGTTAATTATCTTAGACTCATAACTAAACATGAATATGAACACACATATCCCATAGATAGACGCAACTAAAGAATCAATAAAATTACGGTCGTCTTTCTAAGAACAATCTTCTGAAATTGTGTCTGGTAAATAGAGTAACATAACTCAACTGTTACTAAACATCTGAATCTGCACCTATGTATATGGTATAATAACTATGTCTAAAACATAAAAGAAGCTGCGCAAGGCTTCCAGATATCCATACTGAAAAGTGAATATAGTTCACTGTTGTACACTATATGTTGTCATCAATGACAAACATACAGTCAACAATTTGCATAGAAGAAAATCTCCGACATTTTCTGCATATCTTCCTTTAAGTTCCAATGTGAAAGATGTAATATGAAAAGAACACTCTTTATCACATTCAGTTTGAATGCACAATGTAATGATCAAGTATGATTTGTAAACTTGAGAAATGATCAATACTTAGAGTACAATGTATCTGATGATATGAATGTAATAAAAATGTATCTCATCTATATTAGTTGAATACTAGTATTAAGAGGATGTACCTTTTTGCAAATTTCTATTGTTTTTGGTTATTATCCTACATGTACAAAATTAGGATAACAGGACCGCCTTATTTGGACAAAGAGTAATTAAGGAAAATATATAGTCAAAGAAGGCTACAAATCTCTAGTAACAACCACAAACTCCCAAAATTCCATCCTAAAGTTTGCATGGCATAATTTGATCCTACCTAAAATTGGGGTATTCTTTTGGCTGGTAATCCAAGATAGGATTTTATCCAGCATGTGACTAAAATGCCTTGGTATCATAGACACTTTCCCCTACCCCTTATGTGGATTTGTAGTGGAGGACTCTAATCATCTTTTCACAGGTTGTGATTACGCCCAAAATGTTTAGAAATGGTCTGTTTGTAAACTTGGATGGTAGGGCTCCCTTCACATATCATTCAAGATGATCCTACACCAATGGCCTCTCTTGCACCAAGAATCTTTCTTCTCAATTATCTACCAATTAATCCCTATTGAAGTGTCTGGTGTTAGTGGTAGGAGAGAAACAAAAGAATCTTCAGGAGATAGGTCTCATCGGAAGACCAAGTCTTCATATTGGTGGAAAAATATGTCTATAAAATGGTTAATGCTCATGTATCAGAGGTGAAGGAACTCTCTTCTACTTTCACTTCATTTGATAATGCTATTCTAAAGAGTTGGAAACAAATTTATATCCCATTCAAAGGGGTTCTAGTAGGTAGAATGCCAAAGCGCCAAATAAGAAAAGATATTAAATGGATACCACAAGACTCCAATCACATAAAATTGAATTGTTATGGTGCCTGCAAAGGTAATCTAGGCAAGTCTAGTGTGGGTTTTTCTCTGTAGAGGTGGGATAAATCTCTCATGGTTGAAGTACAGTGCAAAATCCCTGAAGGCACAAACAACATAACTGAGGCACATGCAATATTATGTGGGTTTAGAATGGCTATTTGCATGGGATTAATAGGACTCAACATTGAAGGTGACTCCCTATTAATTATCTCTTACTTATTAGCTAAATCTCCATTAAATTGGGAGCTATAATACATAATGCAAGAAGTACTCAAACTCCTCCCTCCCTTCTCTTCATACACAATTCTGTATTTCTATAGGGAGGCAAACAAATTAGATGATTGGCTATCAAATCTGGGAGTGGATGGAGCAGAAGTGGATTGGGAATAGGACTATGTGTAGATACAATATAATCACATGCTCGAATTTTTGAGGGAAGAATGCGGTCAGTACCACGTGTGAATGTCCTTAGATGGTTATTGTATGGGAAGGAAATTAACACATGTCTTCTATCTATAAAAGGAATTTATGGTGCCCAATGTCAGGTACTTTTAAATGGAGCACGTACCAAGTACAAGAGGAGGGATGAATGAATAATGCTCCCATCACATCGACACATCTTTGATTCGGAGGTGTGGCCAAGTTGATACAAAATGAAGCATGAATTTAAGTTATATGAGGTAAGTAGGAGAGGTGTCATTTGGTAAGGTAGGCTAAGTGTCTAGGAAAGGATGATGGGTACAGTTTAGTATCCAAGGAAATCAATCTCACTAATATTAGTGTAGGGTTTCAATATTTACCTAATCTGTTCCTCGTGTGGCATAAAGCTCGGGACCTCTTCACGTTCTCGCTCATCATGGAGATTAATGTTTTCATGAGCTATTTAATCCCCTACTTAATTTTCTATTTTGGATCTTCCTACTATAGTAAGCATATCTTTAGGCTTTTGTAGGGGTAAGCATGGATTATAGAGAGCTTAATCTTAGGATTTCTTTGCAAATTAAGGACTGGGAACACCGAGTGGTAGGACCATACTTGGGGAGATAGATGAAAGTAGCTTTTAAGCCACTCCCAAGTCACGTCTTCAAGGCAATCCGAGGCATTATTGGTGATGGTATCCTACTACTAGATGCCCCAAGACACATCTTTCATACCCTGGTAGTCTCTATTTTATTATCAAATTGGTATGACATGCTACCAGATTATACAGTATTCCTCCAAATGGCCACTAAGCTATTAAAACCAGAATTCATGACTGAAGGGGAGCTCCACGTGGAACTCAGAGGGTACTAGCTACAGAATTCTAATGCATGGATTGGGGGTCTCTTTCCACCTGATCATCTAGAGAATAAAAAAGAGTGTGCATGGCTGTATGATATTCTTAAGATGGCTTTGGAAGGATGTGATCTACAACACCTAAGGAGAGAAATTATTAAGTTTATGGTTATACTACCCAGTGGGATGGTGGCAAACACGTTCCTGTTGTTTGAAATAATCTCCAGTGTGCTGGCATTTGTGGAGAATGATGAAATAGAGATGCATCCACCAACTATTATTTCTCCTGCATCTTTGGCAACTTCCCAAGTCGGCGGAGGCTTAACCAAAGGGAAAGGTAAAGTGGGTATTCAGTAAACTCGGCTCCTGAGAAACCTTTTTGTTTTGGGACTTATTCTTAATGATTTTATTATGTTTTGCAAACTAGATTGTAGCCTAAGAAAGATTGGCATTAGTTTTTTACCTATCATTTGTCATCATTGTCATAGAAATACTCTACATTTTGTCCATCAGACATGTTTTTGAGTCAGTTTGTGCTATTGGGAATTTTCCATCATTGCCTTAGCAGTCAAGTGGGTCTATTGTAAAGTTTTAATTGTATGGGCTAGGATAGAGGGTTTTATTCCTCGCTTCTTTCCCTCTTGATCCATTGAGGCAGTGTAAATTATATAAAACATTAATATATTATAATGGCTATGCTATTTTTGCCAAAATAATAATAAATAATAATACCTATTTTAACTTTGATAACTCAAATGATTAATCTTACAAAAAGGAAAATTAGAAAATGATTAATAAGAATGTCATATTGAAATATGAATCATAAAACTAAGTTTAAATATGATCTAAGGCTAACAAGAATGTCATATTTAGGATTCAAGTGAAGTAGACACTAATCATGAGTTGTTAAGAAAGGGTGTTGTACACCTTACACAAAAATAATTGTTTGACTATGTTAAATAAATATATTTTCAAAGTGCATCTATATGTGTTTAGAACTTTAATATTTATTAAGGTCCACTGGTAAAAAAAAATAGTGATATTGGTTAGATATTTAATGTGGATTAGAGATTAAAAATACTTTATATTCAAAAAATCAGTAAAAAAAATTAAATATTCCAATGAATACTAAGTGTTCCATTCATTCTCATGAGAGATGGGTTCGTGTGAACCACTGCTCATGAAATATGGGTTAATGAGTTTAACTCAAAAATCTACATAGTTGAATCCTAATATCAATATCACAATTTGAATTTTTGTGGAAAATATCTCCTACTTATCAATTAAATATTTGACCCTATAATTTAATATACACAATGTCAAAGAACATTTGATTTAATAGCGAAGTTTATATTTTACCATACCTCTTAGTTTTTGTATACTTTGATTTTATAAAAGAACGTATATGTTTAATAGTTGAGGTTGGTTGCTTTAATTTTCTTGTCATAAAATTAATCATTTAAATGATAAAATTAAATCTTATTTTCATCTAAATTTATTTCAAAAAAGTTAATCTTGATCTTTCAGATTTCATGTAATCTTCTATTCATTTTTAAAATAAGATTGTTAGAACTGACTTCTAAGATTTCATATTACATATTTAAAATTATTATCAAGTAATCTTAAAATCATAATAATCTAAATTTTACAAACTACTATAAAATTAAT
The DNA here is from genome assembly GCA_018584345.1 of Thuja plicata. NCBI lineage: Eukaryota > Viridiplantae > Streptophyta > Pinopsida > Cupressales > Cupressaceae > Thuja > Thuja plicata. The sequence continues at coordinate 303,282 of MU224008.1, forward strand.
TAATCAAAATTTAAAATATTATAAAATAATACATATTATTTCATCCAAATATATTATGACATGTAGCAAATATAAGAATAGTTGTAATAACAATAATCAATATCTATTAAACAATATAAAATTAGAGATAATATTTTTACTCTTTTTATGAGAAGTTTTACAATATTTAATTGTCTTTTAAATATTGAATTAATTTATGAAAAAATAAATACAAATTGACAACCAATACCAATCAGTTATAATCTAACAATCAAATGCAACCCAAAACCACCAAAAAGTTTAGAAATCTCATTACTTACGAGTAATGTTAGATTCTAAATGATAACATACATTGTTGGAGCGTAAGAAACCTCATTATTGAGTTATAGAATTAAATCAATTGATTTTTATTGTTGTTGGGGACACCTTGCAAAATGCTTGTTTGTGATCAAGCTGAAATTTCAAAACTTGCTCAATTTATTGAAGGGAGTCAATTACCTTCTTTTTTTTAATTCCATAATACTTAGATCCGTAAAAAAGTAGTTGCTAACATAAATTGTCTAAAAAATTTCAAATTTCATGTAATCATCAATGATCTTTCTATTGAGTATCAAACCTAAAGCATGTAGAGTAATCTAGAGGATCTTGGGATTCTCAGTGGCCCAAACACCATGTAAGTATCTTGGTATTTATTTCTTCCAAGGAAAGACCAAAACAACATTTTGGTATGGAGTGGTGTCAAATATTAGAGATAGAATTGCATCTTTAAGCTCAATACCTAACTATATAGTGTTAGTCATTTTTTCTCCCCCAAGGGTGATGAAGAATATATCAAAATTATTGAAGGATTTCATATGGATAGGGAATATGGATGATAAATCAAAAGTCCCTCTGGTTTCATGGAACAACTTCTATAAACCTTAATCTAGTGCAGGTTTAGACTTCCAGAGAATTCATGAAAGAAATCTCAGCCTAGGAGCTAAACTGTTATGGAAAATATATGATTGTCCCTTGAGCCTTTGGGCTAAGGACATTAGGGTAAAATACCTTGACTAGGATGACCCAGAAATAATTTTCTCCATGAGTAACCCCCCATAGGCTCAGTCATGGGAATTTATATTTAAAAGCAAAGAGGTCATTCTCCCTAACCTCTCATGGCAAATTAACTCGGGTACAAAGGAACTCTTCTGGTTATACTCTTGGAATGGCCTACCTCAATTATCCACCTTGCCAAATCTTCAAATCACCAAAAACACACTGGAGATATGTTGGGGAGACATATTTGGAGACTAATTTAATTGGATAGATGGGACTATGAGATGGAAATACCTCTCCTAAATACCAATTCCACAAGCAAAGAAATAGAAGCTGGAAGGCTTAGTAAAAACTAGGTTCATCTCCATTAATGGTGACAAGGATAGATTGATCTAGACAAAGAGTAAGTCAGGTAAATATACAGTTAAAGAGGGCTATAAATCTCTAGTATCTACCCCAAACATTCATAATTCCATCCTTAATTTTTCCTGGCATAATTCCATCCTACAAAAAATAGGGTTTTTCTTTTGGTTGGAAATCCAAGATAGGATTCTATCAAGCACATGACTAAAATGTCTTGGGATCATATACACATCCCCTTGCCCCGTTTGTGGATTGGTATTGGAGGACACTAATCACCTTCTATTAAGTTGTGAATTCACACAAATAATATGGAAATGGTCCCTTAGAAAACAAGGATGGCATGGACTTGTTCACATATCACTCTAGTTGATATTACAACAATGGCCCTTCTTGCATCAAGAATCTTTCTTCTCAATAATATGGAGAGTAATCCCTGCTAAAATGGTCTGGTGTTTTTAGTGAGAGAGAAACAAAAGAACCTTCAAGAAACAAGTTTCTTTGGAAGCTCATGTCTGCATAATGGTAGAAAAATATGTTTCAGAAATGGTAAATGCTCATGTATAAAAGATCAGGGCTCTCTCCTTGACCTTCAAATCATTTGACAATACAATTTTAAGCAGTTGGAACTAGATTGTTATTCCATTCACAAGCGTTATGGTCAACAAAATGCCGAAACACCAATTTAGAAAATATGTTAAATGGATACCCCCAGAACCCAATCACATCAAATTGAACTTTGACGGTGCTAGGAAAGGGAACCCAAGTAAGAGTGGTGCGGGTTTTCCTCTGAGGAAAATAGATAAATCTCTCATTTTTGCAGTACATTATAAATTTTCTTAAGGAACCAATAACATGGTGGAAGCTCATGAATTAATTTTTGGGATTGGAATGGATATCCATATGGGAGTAAGGGACTTGCACATCGAAGGAGATTCTTTACTAAAAACTCCTATCTATGAAAGAAATCTACAATAAGTTGGGAGATGCAATATGTACTACAAGAAGTACTTAAGCACCTCTCAGAGTTCTCTTCTTACACCTTGTCAAATTGTTACAGGGAGGGGAACAAACTAGCTATCTGGTTAGCTAATCTGCGTGTTGGGCGATGAAGTGGATTGGGAATTAGAATATGTGCAGGTTTAGTGGAATCAATTGATAGACTTCTTGATGGAGGAATGTTGTTAGTAGCTCAAGCGAACGACCTGAGGTGGCTATTGTTTGGGAAATAATTTATCACATGTTTGTCATTGTACAATACCCTCTATCAGTTTTACTTAATGGAGCATGTGCCAAGTACAAATGAAGGGATATATGAATTATGCTCATTCACATCCACACATTCTAGAGCTTGAGAAATGGCCAAGTTGATAAAATCCGAAAGGAAACTTTAAGTGTGATGATGTGTGAAGTTGAGGTGTCACTCGGAAAGGCAGGCTAAGTGTCTAGGAAAGGATGATTTATTAAGGGTAGTATTCAATATAATCAATTTCACTAATTGCTGTGTAGGGTCCCAAGATTGTCTTAATCTGTAGCATGCACATGGCATAAAGATCGAGACCCCGTCATATTTTTTCCTCATCATGAAGTCGAGAGTCATCCTAGATTATTTTATCCCCTAATTTAGTTTTGTTCTTTCCTTCATTCTAAGTTATCATCCTAATTTCCTTTATTAGAGGCGAGCATGGATTACAGAATGCTAAATCTTAGGATCTCTCTGCGAATCAAGGAATGGGAACACCTAGTGAGAGGGCTATACTTGGGGAAATAAATGAAAATTTCTTTTAAGCCACTCCCGAGTCACGTCATCGATGCAATCAGAGGCATTATTGGTGATGGTATTTTGCTACCAGATGCCCCAAGATGCCTCTTTCATACCTAGGTTGTCTCTGTCTTTCTGTCAAACTGGTATGATATGCTTTCGAACTACGGAGTTTTTTTTGAATGGCTGCCAAGCTGTTGAAAGCAGAATTTGCATTAGATGGTGAACTCCATGTGGCGATCAAAGGATATCAGTTGCGGGCATCTAAAGCATGGGTTGGGGGTCTCTTTCCTCCAGATGACTTAGAAAATTAAAAAGAGATTACTCGCCTTCATGATATTCTCAACCTGACCCTGGAAGGATTTTATCTCCAGTACCTATGGATAGAAGTTATCAAGTTCATGCACATCCTACCCGGTGGGATGGTGGCGAATACTTTTCTCTTGTTTGAGCGAATTTCAATTGTGTTAGCATTTGTGGAACATGAAGATATAATGTCGTCCCCACCAACTTCCACGGCTCCAGCATCCTCTGCAACGTCACATGTCGGTAGGGCTTCGACAAAAGGGAAAGGTAAAGTGGGTGAAAATTAATTTTGTCCCATGAGTACTATTTTGGTCAGGATCTTTCTCATTATAGTTGGTTTAATGTTTTGACATACAGGGTATTCGATTCAGCAGATTCAACATTTTCTTCTTTTGGTCAGTTCATACAGATGTAATATTCATGCTCTGCATCTCTAATCTACAGACATGTTTTTGGGTGTAGTAAATGTTTTTAGGTATGTCCTTAACTGCCTAATAAAGTTGAATAGACTGGCTATAAAGATTACTTGTATGGGCGAGGATAGAGGGTTTTTTTCCTGCTTCTTTCCCTCTTGAACCTTTGAAGAAGTGTAAATCCTACCTAAATATATTATATTTTAATGGCTTAGCCATTTTTGCCTTTGAAAAAATAAAAAAATTCATGTAATATTCTATTCATTTTTTAAATAATAAAAAATTTAATTATAAATATCTAAAAATCCCAAAAACTAAAATTTAAAAAATAAAATGATAAATAATGTAAATTTTATTATCTAAATTAAATAAGACTGTTAGAACTCACTTCTAAGATTTCATGTTACATATTTGAAATTATTATCAAGTAATCTTAAAATCATAATAATCTAAATCGTACAAACTACTATAAAATTAATTAATCAAAATTTAAATTATTTAAAAATAATACATATTATTTCATCCAAATATACTATGACATGTAGCAAATATAAAATTAGTTATAATAATAATAATCAATATCTATTAAACAACATAAAATTAGAAATAATATTTTTACACTTTTTATAGAAGATTTATAACATTTAACTCTCTTTTTTATATTGAATTAATTTAAGAAAAAATAAATACGAATTGACAACCAATAGCAATCAGTTATAAAGTAACAATCAAATATAACCCAAAACCACCAAACGGTTTAGAAATCTCATTAGAGACGAGTAATGTTAGATTCTAGTGATAACATACATTCCTGGAGCGTAAGAAACCTAATTATTGAGTTATAGAATTAAGTCACTTGATTTTCATTGCTGTTGGGGACACCTTGCAAATTGATTGTTTGTGATCAAGCTGAAATTTCAAAACTTACTCAATTTATTGAAGGCAGTCAGTTACATTTTTTTTATTCCATAATACTTAGATCCATAAAAATAGTAGTTGCTAACATATCTTGTCTAATAGAATCAGAATTCACATCATCCTGCATATCACAATAAAAAATAGTCTCTTTCAAGATTATGTTTAAATAGTAGAGAAATCCTTAAAAATGATAAACCATCATTTCTCGGCAAATAAACAGTCCCACTTGTTTAAATGGAAGAGATTTTGAAGCACCCCACTTTTCTTATTGTGCATGCGGTGAAACAAATATTGGGCCAAAATCGAATCATGAATGATCACAGATATAGAGTCAACACATGCATCACAAACATTTTTTGGTAATATTTATCTTAGTTGAGGGTTGTAAAATCTCTGCATGAATTTTATGCCCTAAATTGTTCAACAATTCATTTTTGGGTGACTTGGATTTAGTGCTCACCATTAGCGTTTTTCCAAGGGGTGGAGTGGTTACAAGGTTTCCTATACTTACAAATAAATATGTCCACATTCTTTAGAGTCATCGAATGGAGAGTCTTAGGAGCTTACGATTTCTTCAAAATGTTATTGGTATGATACTCATTGAAGATGACAATTAGTTAAAAGTATACCTTCGTGAAGAAGGGCTTTACATTGACTTAGAGGGGGAGCCCGTTGGCGTCGAAATTATATAGGATACACAAAATTATATAGGATACACAGATTATTGAGGGAATTGATACTGAGATTACTGCTATTGGTCGACCTAATGATGCAGGAAATAATTCTGCTAGGCCAACTATGTTTGATGTCGGCTTGTAGGCTCTTTTATTATCAGTTGCTCAACCTGGCTTCAAATCACATGTCATTATTCCACATTTTGGTTCTCTTTTGGAATATTTCTATAGTTCAAATCAATATTGTATGTATGTCACATTTTAATGGCATTCCACCCATTTTGTATGTATTTTCTATTTTCACAGCGTGAAATAGACAGAATTGAGTAGGGTGTACTTGTTCATTTATTGTGGTCTAATAGCGTAGCCTTTTCAATGCACAATTTTAATTTTTAAGTATTTTGTGTAAATGTCTTCATTCTCATGAACACACTATGCTTTCTATGTTTTGATGTATTTAGTTACTATTAAATAATATGTTTTTGTCTTCAATGGGTGTATCTTTAATGGTACTACGGTGGAAGCTATTATAATGTGAAATCATGTTATCTTGTAAATTTCCACACCCTACAAGTATCTATTAACAATGTTTCATTCACCACTTTGCCAATAAAAAGAGCGTTTAGAGTAGTTAAAAAACATTAGTAGTTCTTTGAGCAAAAAACATGAACCACAAACATCGCATGAAAATAAAGAAGAAAAACAACCATTACCAACACTTAAAGTAGTGTTGCAGGACTCACCCAGAACGGTGATTCACACACCTAAGTGAGGTGGAAAACTAAAGGGGAAAAAAAGGAAAAGAAATAATATATTGCAACATATCTCCTGAAAGGCCGAATATATTCAAAATATTTATCCATTTCTGTTGGAGAGATAATTTCAGTGTTGCCGAATGTACGGATGTCATAACATTTAGAATGTTTGTGAAACTAACCCTTGTTTATAATTAAAACAAAACAATTAATATAAAATATACAACCCACTTTACAACAACTTGGAAGAGATCTACTAGAAACGAAATATATTCAATGCTCATAGGATATATTATGAAGCCCAGGATATCAAGAGGCAATGATAAATTTTAGATAGATACAGTTAGAGAAAGATATATTATATCAATAAATTAAGTATCGAAGACATACCACAAATTAAAGAAACGGGAAGATACTGGAAGAGGTGCCAATCGCCCAAACGCCGAGCTGCAAAATGCCCAAACACCAGGACAAAATATAAGTTTTGATAATATTACATTTTATCAAATTAAAACTATATTATACGAATTAAAATAGAATTTTAAATGCAAAAGAATGCTCCTTACAGTGAAGCTTCTATTGATGATAAAAAAATTGAAATGTACGAACGTTGTGAGAGATGTTTTGGTATCCACCAGAGATGTTTTCATAATGGATAAAGAAATGGTAACGGCTGGTTTTGTGTCAAGATTGTGTAGAACCAAGAAGATAATAATTTAATAATAATAGAGTTTTAAAATCTATAAAATAATTTTCATAAATTTATTAATGATAATTATTTAATATAAAATTTGTATAATCTATAATTTACGAATAATAACATATATTTTTAATTATAATATAATAATTATTTTGATTTTGAAAATGACATAGTAGTAAATTTCTGAAAAAAATAAATATGAAGCAAGCAAAAAATAAATTTGTGAAGTACAACTGAATGCAATAGTACAACAAGTGCCAAGTAGTGGCCTGCACTTGGATATAGTACTTTTATATTATATATTATAGAATAATATATATTATATATTAGAAATTGTAATAATTATTTATAGCATATATATATTAAAAATATTATATAGTAAATTTTTTAGAATAAATAATAATT
>MU224008.1:339545-355919 GCA_018584345.1 Thuja plicata
AATCTTCTTTCATTGCAACATAAACAACCTCTATATCATTGTCATCAGAATTATCAGTGTCATTGTCAGAAGTTTCTTCAGCAATATAACAAGATTTCTTACCTTTGTCTTTGTAGTCCTTATATTTTCTTAAGTCTCGGTCATCCTTTCTATATTTTTATTCTTTGTATTTGTTGTCCCTTCTCTCATCTTTTTCATTTTTGTTAGGACATCTATCAACTATATGACCAATTTTGTTTCATGAAAAACAAATAATAGGAAGTTTACCTCTATACTTTCCTTTTCCTCTGGAAAGCCTTTTTGCCATAAGTGCTCCAAGCTCTTCAAGATCATCATTAGAAGTGTCGCTATCACTATCCACGTATTTCTTTCCCTTCTTAGATTTATTGAGAACCAGTTGTGATCTAAAAGCATAATCAATTCCTTGTAGATTATAGTTATCATAATTTGACATTTCAAATGCAGTGAGTCTGCCTACTAGATTTTACAGATTCAGATTATTGTTAGGAGTACATCTCAATTCTTGAATTGTAGAAAATATAATAGCATATATAGGAAGTAAATTTCTTAGTACCTTTCTCATAATGGTGTTCTCATCAATTGTTCCATTGGCCCCTCTAATGGCATTTACAACTTCTTTTACCCTACCATAGTACTGAATAACATTTTCACCTTCTTGCATTTTCATCTCATCAAACTTACCTCTTAGACTTTTTGATTTATCTCTCAGTGCATTTGTGTCTCCACCATAGATAGTTTCAAGTTTGTCCCACATTTTCTTTGCATTTGTGTAGCTCTTTATATCCTCAAACTCTGAATAGCTCAATGAGGAGGTGATATCCAACATTGCTTGATTGTGGTCTTGCTTTTCTTTCAGTTGTGCAGCTGTGAGAGGAGTAGTAGGTGGTACATAGGCATGTTTAATAAGTCTCTTAGCATCATCACCAATACCAACCACATGTAGTTTTATCAAACTCTACCATGCAGGAAATTTATCCTTGTTTAGCTTAGGAACCTCCTTCTTATACATCTTGATCTTTTCACTCCAAGTACCTTCAACTTGTTTTCAGGAGACCAAAGCTCTGATACCAATTGTTAGGATGAATTTAGAATAACTGAGAGGGGAGGGGTGAATCAATTATCCTAAGGTCTAGATGTAGCAAATAAAACTTTATGTACTTTAGATCTACTTAGCAGTAGTAGCATAAATCAACGACTTAATCATGCAGTTTACAGTCAATTGAAATTACCTTGTAGAAACATAACAGTAAAGAAAACCATGTTCATTCACACAAGTATTTAACGTGGAAACCCAATATGGGAAAAACCACCAGTAACATGCTACCAAGTTTCTTCTAAAGTGATGGCCTGTGAGGAGCTAACCCTGTTAAAGGTTACAATAACACACTGATAGGTGTGACCTGGTTAAAGGATTTAATCACCTTGTCAGGAGTGGCCTTGTTAGAGGACTTAGAACATTCCACCTAAATGTCACCTTGTTAGAGGATTTATAGAAATGACTGTTAAGTGAACCTTGTTAAAGGATTTAAATGATACAATGGTAAGAAAGTAATCAATAGTTGTGATCTAGTACATACAACTTACTTTGCAATTCAGATCCAATTACAGCTCTAATGTTAACTTACTGGATAGCCTGCATAGTCATTTCAACTTTCTGATCTGCTTGTAAATCTGTCAAGCAATCACACATGCAACACTCTACCTCTACCTTTTTCCTTCTCTGCTAGTTCATGCCAAATAGTAAATCAACTATGCAAACCTCTTGCATATACATACACTATTTTCCACACAGAATGAATAACCCCTTGAGGTTATCATATACCTCTCTATCTAGGTTAGATAAATATTTTTCCACTTAAACAAGATTGTAGATCCTAGTTTAGGTCAGATCCAATGGATCATTCCATCTTTGTATTACATTTACTTCTCCAAAGTAGTCTCTAATTAAATTTTTAAACCATGCATTAATTATGGTTACCCATACATTAAATGATGTGGATCAATCTTTAATTAACATTACATATCCCAATAAAATCAACTAAGTTAGCCAGAGATCTCAAATCTCATCATTAATTCAATTACTGTAAGTTGGCCAACATCACTATTTCCACTCGACAATTTCAATGGTGCTCAGCATTGAGAAAAACATTTCTTGTCACAAGCAACTTTACTCGGCACAAGCAACTTTTCTCGGCACAAGCCAAATTTGTTTGGCACAGAATAGAAAGAAAAACTATATTTGAAAGATAAACAACAAATTACTTTGCCAGAGTGTCAACTGATCAAATACCCTTTTAGTTGCCTTAACTCAACCATTCACTTGGTCTTCTTGTTAAATATTCTTCATCAACAATAGATATGGTACTCAAACAGATGACAATAGTCTCACCAGTAAAGGTTTGACAGCAATGACAAAATAGCAATTGCTTGCATTGTAACTTTCCAATAGTTATGAGCCCGTGCTCGAACCCCATGAGTAACTCTTTCACTCGAAGGTGGTAACTATGTGTAAAGCTAATTTCTGTCATGGTTTTGCAGAGTGAGATCATACAATGTAAAATAGGACAACATTAAACAAAGATGCAGACATCTAGTATAAATGCTCAAACATACAATGACGACATTATGCATAAAGACAAGCACCATTCTAGCAGAGAATAGCATAGTTCTAATAGAGAGTGATGATGTTCGAGCATGAACACAAAGAAAGCCCAAGAAGGTGGCATGAAGATAACAGTGGTGGACATAATAATTATTGACTCCAGACAGTAACATAATAAAACCTAACTTCAAAGGCAGCCATAAATGCTTATCTAATAGTAGGGTTCAAGTTAACAACCTAGATATATAACAAATGCATCGACAATGGACAATGAGCTTTTCAGGCTGAACAACCAACTCAAGTTTTAAAGAAAACTATCAAATGCAACTGCAACTTCAACAACTACAAAGCATGGAAGGAAAAGATAGAAAGAAGTAACTTATCTTTGATTCAAAGATCAAGATTATTGAAGCACGCGTAGTCCGAGTCCCTAATCACAAGGGAAAGCTTCCAGTTTATAGAGTCCACAATGTTATGAAGAGCCCAAGCTCTTTATTAATAGAAAGTGACTTCAGGTTAAGTAAAGTCAGCTCTAGTCAAGAGTCAAAAGCTCTTTTTCTAACTCCAAGTTGGAGTCCAAGCTCCATGCATATTCATAAGCCATAGTCAAGTATAGACAAAAGAGCTCACGGTATAGAAAGAGCCCAAGCTCTTTGTTTTCAACAAGAGAAGCTCCAGTCCAAGCATGCACTTAAGTGCCAAACACAACCTGAGTTCTTTTATTATAGAATAGAACTCCAAGGTACAAAATCCCACTCCCAGCAGAGCCCTACCTCATGCATAAACAATGATTAATGCGAGATGCCAAAGATATGAATGTAAGACTACAGTTTGTAACCAATACAATTGCAAGGCCATAAATGATGAACTCTAGATTAGCAGCAGAGAAGATAAATAATGCCATATCCACAGCAAGGCGGCGCCATAGCTAGGGTTTTCTAAAAAACATTATGCCTTCACCAAAATGCTTAAGATTGAATAAACCTAAACCTAAGACTAGTGTTGGTTTGATAAAAGTTTAGAGTCCATCGAAGTACCATGGAGGAGTTAATTCATTTAAGACTGCAGTGTTTTAGCAGAAGGTGCCTCAAGATGTTCACTTCTAAGTGTGACACCAACATTAACCCATCTAAGCCTATGCCACGCTGGGTGAACATATTTTTTTTATGGATATTGGTCATGTTGATGGGTTTGATGGTGGTTAGGGTTATGTGTTATATGGTTGGGTGATGTGTTGTGGGGTTATGGTATATGTTGGTTTTAGGGCTTGATTTTGTAATAATTGATAGGGGTTGGTAATATTTTAAATAAAAATGGATGTAATTCAAATGTCAACATGAAGAGGCTAGAATTAGGGCATGTATTATGCTTTATATTTAGGGATTTAGCACATTTCAAGGGGATTTGGAGATCTTTTTGGAGGGAGTTAGATTTTCAAAAATTTCCCATGAGGGGCTATATAGTTGAGCCTCTTTCTCATTTTTAGGGGTTCAAAATTTTGGAGGAAGGTGGTTTTAGTGAACTTCTTGTTCCTCTACACCTTTTTCATTGTATTTTTTTAGCCATTAGTTCATGTTTTATGAAGATTGTGTTCAAGTGAATGCACATATTCCTTGGCATATTTTATACTTTCTCATGTAATTATTTTCTAGATTTTGAGGATAATAAAGCTTACCCATTATTCATACATCTTTCTAAGTTTTCTGTTATCAGTACTTTTGAATTTTCTACATTTAAGTTTAAATAATTTTGCAACATAGATTAGTGAATTAATCTAATTCCTATTCTAGATTGTAGAGTGTAACCTTTTGTAGAATCTGCATGTTTGTTGCAAGAATTGTCATTGTTTGTGGTACAAACCCTAATAGTGAGATTTATGTCAAGATATGCATTGAATAGGGAATTTTATTGCAGGAATCATTAGGGTATGTCTTGTGGATACTAGCTTGAAAACCTAAGAAGTCTAAATCAATATTGGTGTATCACCTTTTAGTTTTGTTTATTCAGTTCTAGTTCCCTTTTCCCTCTTTTCCAAAAAAACTAGAAAAAAGTTAGTAATAGCTGATAACCCAAATCCAATAGGAACCAACCAAGAATCTAGAGATACCTTCTTAATCAGATTCCACCCACAACTCAGGAAGGTTTCCATTGTTACCATGAAATATTACTATGCCCTAATGCCTGAGTTAGGTTGATATTTTTGGCCTTAGCAGCTTTGTTTTTTATATTTTTGTATATATTTTATTTGTTATAATATATTTTCTTCAATTTGACATATATATATTTATTTTGATACTAAATTCATATTATGTAAGTCAATTATTTTACGATAAATTAATTATATTTTTTTGATTTTGTGCTATGTTTAAAGTAAGGATTGAATTTGATTCTATTTAGGATTTATTTTAGATAAGGGTTACAATTAAATTTGACATACACTTTGGTTTAAGGTTTATTTTAATATATGTTTAGGGTTGGGTCATTTTAGTTCAATATTTATATAAATTTAGGGTTTTGTAGACTATTTGGGTACATTTTTGTTTAGGTTTGTTGTTAGAATTCAATTAAGTCTAGAGTTACCATTAGAGCTAGGGGTAAATTTTGTTTTGGGTTAGGATACATGTTCAATTTGAATTAGGATCTCATTTAGTTAATTTTTAAGAACCATTTGGGTTATTGTAAACTTTGGTGTAGCATTGGGATCAAGGTTTCTCTGGTTTTATGTTATGATTAATTTTAGTTCATTCTTAAGTTTAAGGTACAATTAAGTTTACCTCTAGGGTTCAATCCATTTAAGTTTTTAATATTTAATTATGTTTAGTGTTAGTTTTCAAATAATCACATTATTATGGCCAATTAAGTTTATCTATAGGCTTCAATCTGTTTAATTTTTTAATATTTAATTAGGTTTATTGTTATAATTCAAATATTTAAATTATTATAGCTAGCATTCAATTTGTTTTAATTTTATGGTTAAATTTAGTTTCATGTCCAATTAGGTGTACGGTTGTTGTTCAACTTTTTATATGGTTATGATTAGAATTTTAATTTGTTTTAGGTTTTGGATTTAATTTTTCTTATTGTAAGGGAACTAAGTTTAAATATTTTGAGTGTTTAATTTTTATTATTGTAGGGTTTATTTTTATTTGGAGTTCAGATTGTGTTTGATTTACTATTCGATTGAAAATTTCATTTGATTTATTCTAAGTTTGAGGATTTAATATTTGTTCAAATGTTAGTATTAAATTAGGATCAAAGTTATGATTGCTACTTATTTAACCTTATGGATTAATCTTAGGGTTTAATTATGTTGAAAATAAATTTTTAAAGGAGTTAGAGTTTAATTTGATTCTATCTCCTTACCTCTCCTTACATTTGTTTGTTCGTCCTATATCATTCCCACTATATTTATTATCACTCATATTAAATTTCTACCACTATTTCTCCCATTTCTCTCGCTCTCTCCCTATTGCCATCTCTTTCTATATCTTTCTAATTCTCTAATCTACTAATATTTATTTGTCTCTCGAACATGTTTATTGTATGGATTAAACTTAACTTTTTTTATGATTAGTGTTCAATTTTCTTAATGTTTAATTAGTTATATTAGGGTAATGGCATAATTTATCTTAGCATTGTAATTTGGCTTTAATTTTATTTAAGGTGTACAGGGTTAAGGGTTGAATTTTTTAGTGTTCATATAGGTTTAAGGTTTGACTTTAATTTAGGTTAGTGTAGGGTTATTTTTTTTATTTAGAGTCATCATTAAGAATAATTTGGTTTAGTATTAGGTGGAGGATTTTATTAAGTTTAAGGATAAGGTATAGTTAGGGTTTCTTTTTCTATAGATTTAGATTCTTATTTCAATTTGAATCATGGTTTTCCTTAATTAGGTATAAGGTAAGGGTTTAAATTTTTAAAGTGTTGAGTATGGGTTTGGGAATAATGGTTAGAACTTTACATTTGTTGTTAATTTAGATAAAGGGCTAGAGTTACCCATAGGGATAGGGTTTATTAATAAATATTATAGTACAGGTTTCAGTTTAGTTTCATTGTATTTTATGTAACATTTCAATTCCATTAATGTATTAATCAAAGATAGAAAAAAAAAAGGTAACACAAGGGAAAGGTAATTTCATAAATTTTCTTTTATGTATTTGATTAGTAATTATTAAGAAGATTCTAAATACACTTAATTATTTTCTTCAGTAGCTTGATGTCATTATGTATATTAAATTACTAAATATATCTTTGAAGTCAAAATCACGTATATAATAAATATTCAATATTTTGGATTTTACTTTAATGATTGAATTGTCATAAAAAAATTAATCATAGATATGAATAATATTTAATTTGTATAAAAATATTAGTAGATATGAAAAAATCCTATAATGGGAAGAATCGAGGGAGAGCGACAGAGACCTAGGTCCAGGGTACATAGTGGACTGCAAGGACAACAAAGTTTGCAAAGTATTAGCAAAGACCATCGTCACAAAGGTAGATCCCAATCATAGAATCATTCTCTTAATCAAAATCATTCTAATAAACAACTCCAGCAACAATGGTGTGACCCACATTTTTCCCAAACTTTCTGAAAAAACTTTCGGAGTCCACCCATTATGCAGCCTGCCAGGCATCGTAAAAAAAATCTACAGCCAAGGGCTTTCAGTCATACCCTTTTGTGCAGAAGAATAGACTATAAATTTGAAATGACCTGACTAGCTAGTTAGACAACATTGCTGATATATCCATTTTTAGAGGGAAAGCTATTGTTCATCCAGTGAAACCTTTCTTCATTAACCCTAGATTCCATATTAAGGTAGGTCTCCAGCCAAATGTGCTAAAGGATTTATCATTTATGCAAAGGGATTTTTCAGACCACAGGATCAACCATCTAATTTTCAAGGTATCGTAAGCTATGAATAGGGGGAAACTTCATATCAGGAAATGAGGAAACCTACGGTCCCCCAAAGGCAACTTAGCCTTAACTTACAACCATCAAATTTTGAAAAGGCTTCTGGGCAGAAAAAATTTACATAACTATTTCAACCCCCAAGGATCAAAAATGATCCTCACCAAAAGAAGGTAAGATGTGGTGCACATCTTTTAACACAGAAGTAACATATTTTCTACATATGTGAGGGAACGTCACCTAGATCCTGAGAAAAAATTGGGTAAATGTTTGCTAACAGTGCAGACATAAATGCCCCCATTAATGGTACACAGTCCATAAAAGGGGATACTACAGAAAGGCTCTCCACAAAAAATCATCATAGCGACCTTTAATCCAAAAAACCCCAGATGGATCTGGCAACCCAAACAACCACAAGAGCACCTCAAACGTGCCATGAAACCCAAGGATGCCCTACAAAATCAAGGTGAAGCACCAAACATGGTCAATATCACCCAGCTAGAGTACATACTTCATGATCATGTTGGATACCTATGAAAAATAGTTATGATTGGTATGTTCTCAACCAATGCTTTTCACTTTTTAGATATTAGGGATTGGGCTTATAAAAATTGGGTGGGGATGTCAGATAGCTTTATATTAGACCCCAATTCGAGATTTTTTGTTGCCATATTAAAGTCTGCAGATCAGAGGGATGCTATCCATAAAAATAAAGGATGGTTCTACCATGGTCTCAGTCGTTTACTCTAACATGGTCCCTAAATTTGAAACCAGATCACTTGGCTTGTTACTTTTTTCCCTTCTGGCTTGCTTTACAAATGTTACCTCTGGAATACAGAGATTTAGAAATCATAGAAGTAATCTCTAATCAAATTGTTATCTTCATTAGACATGTTTTCATTCCCTTTGAGACTCCACATAGAAATATTAGGGTTTGTGTCCTTATTCACCAATCAAAGGAGTTTCCAAAACATATTAAGATTAGTTCAAAATGGGGTGTTTGGGACCCGATTATTGTTCTACAGAGTGTGGTTATTGTTCGGCAATTTCACAAAAAACTTGGCCACCTCACCTCACAATGTAAGAAGGGATTCCACCCTAAGATTTTAGTGTGTGTAGATCAGTGATCAGAGCCCAAACTTTGCATGATGAAAGAAGAAAATTAGCAGATTTATGAGGATAAACACACACAGGATTTAGAATTTCCGTCAGCAGTAAACTGGGAAACATAAATTATTTCTTATTTCGAAAAAGCATCTATATATTTATTTTTCACATTGAGGTATATCTTCATGAATCAAGACAAACTAAGAAAGGTAAAAGTGTCATGCCCAAAACTAGGGCAAAAATACATAGACAATATTTTATTTTAAATCAATAAAATCAACTAAGATGACACATCTATTATTAATACATTGCAAAAAGGTGATGACATGGGGAAGTTATTTTTTGAGTTGCAAGGTCTAATCATAGATTGGGTTTCAGTTACAACAACCGCAGATGGAGAATCAGGTTGGTTGACTCTAGTTTCAGTTTGAACAAGTGTGGCATCACGTTGAAAAATACATTTGTTGAACACAGGTTAAGATAGGTTGATCTGATACTTAGGTACTAAAATCTATAATCCTAATCATAATCCATATACACTATCATCATTAATTCAGTTACGACATCCAAGTATAGTTTAACAGGGTCCTAGGTCATAACCAAGTTTGACTATACAAAAATCCCATCCAATATCATTAAATCCTTAAACAAACCCAATTAATTAATCTACCCATAATAGATTTTCTAATATGTTTAAAGTAAAGTTTCCACAATACAATTATCTTATCCAATTAAGCTATGAAAAGTTGCATTTAGATATCCTAAGAATTAACATACTTCTGAAATTAATTGATAACAATTATAATGAAATTCACTTCTTAATTTAAAAAGAAATCCTAAACTACATTTACTCCTATATTAATTAATTAACCAAAAACTAAATTAATTACCAAGGGTAAAATACATTACATTCCTACTAGAATAAAAATCCCCTTAATATTACATGTTAATACAAATCCCTATGATTAATTGTAAATTCTACCCCTTTATAAAGAAAATACATAAAAACAATAATAATGCATTTACAATTTAGAATTTTAAATAAAGCAACTAAAGAATATATTAGTTTAAATCCTTACTAAGTATGCACCTAATTTTACTAAAACCACATTAACAAACTCATAAATAACCTATCTACTAACCTACCTAGTAACCCATCCTATCACTCATTTCCTAGCCCTTGGCCCACATGCCAAGTGGAAGGGGAGTGATGTGACATGTCCTAAGGCTGCAAAGGAAGGAGGATTTCAAAATTATAGGGAGAGTAATTAAGTTTTCAATTGTTTCCAAACTTTAAGACCTTCGGGCCACCAAAGATGTTGAATTCCCAAATGCAATCAAGTTAAACTTTCATAAAGTGCAGATTTTGCTTGGAAGGAAAGGTACGCAACAAGGTAAGTGATGCATTTTTTTTGAAATAACCCAAACCTAGTGGGCATTTCAAATCATGTAGGAGGTAAATTGCGTGTGGGACCCTTTGTATATTTAAGTTTATAAGTTAAGTTATATTATATAGCCCTTTTATTAATTTTGGAGTTAATCATTAACAAGGGTTATATTAGGGGTTATTATACTAACCCATACATAGGAAGGGAATCCTTGGGGGGAATATTATTTGAGGTAAAAGAAAATTAATTCCTCTCATACATTTTTCAGAGAGCATTTTCTCTCTAAATTCTGGAAGGTGACATTTTCTCATTTTGCTTTGTCCATGTTTTTTTATTCTTTTTAAGATTATTATTTTTGCATTGGAGTTAAATATATCCATTATGTTTTTTTTTTGTTTATGCATTTAATTGAATGAATTTTTATAACACATAGGTCATGGGTAATTAATTTTCTAGTGTTACCATTGAATTAATAGTCCATTTCTATCATGATTTCTAACAAGTTTTTGAAGATACAATTTAAATTTAAGAGGGAATGTTTTGGTCACATTGTTTGAAAACAAACCTAGTTTTTCAAGGAAATGGAGTGTATTTAACTTGAAATCTTACAATCAATACATTAAAGAGAATATAAGATTTGAATACCAATAAGACTTTAACATCAACTTTCTTATTTCCATGAAATAACTATATCTCTATTACAATAGTGGAGTCTACATAACTTGCTTCATTCCATTAAAAAATCCATTTACAAAATGAAAGCTCAATAGAATAAGTATTACAACAATGGAGAAGTCTCCAAAAATTTGACATAAAGAGCCCCTTCTAAGCTCTAAAAATCATAATGGCTCCATCAAAATCTACAAAATGAAAACATAAAACCAATCATGCAGAGCTCACCTCCCATCCCAGGTCTCAAAGAGACCACCCCTGAGCTAGGATAATTGGTAACCAACCGGTGACATCCACACCATTTTCACAATACAAAACACAACAAGAAAACACCCATCCAAGGCTTGCACAATAGGATTCTACCTTGAACCCATAACAAGGGGTGAAGGTGGATTTCCATGTAGGAGATTGCCAATGAAATACATACAAAATCATGCCTTTCCAAGGCTATAATCCACATACACTCTTCTATACATTCTCCTCCTTATCTCCCCCAAATCAAGATCAATAACCTTCATTGGCATGCAAGGGCCCATACACCTTGTATCTTTTCCCTCTTCCCTCCTTGAGAAGAGACTCTAAACTTCCATGGAATCCAACTAACCCCTTCCCCCATACATGGCCACTTCTTCCCTATCCAAAGGTGAGTAATGCCATTACACCCTTCACAAAACTCCCTCATTTAAACAAGAATAAAACCATAAGTATGAAATCAAACCAAAATCCCATCCCTTATATCACAATATCACAAAAATACATAGAATCCATATGCAAGAGAGAGTAAAAACAACATAATAATCTATCTGCAACAAAACATGAAAACTTTCATGGCAAAGGAATAGACCAACCTTCACAAGCGTTATGGAAAATAAAGTTTGAGAAGAGCCCAATACTTTAGCATTTTCCTCTCCAAACCCTAATGTATCTAAAAGTAGAGAGTGGATTAACACCCTCTAACTCTACAAAGGGCCTCTAAAAAGGCCTCCAATTCCTACCCACAAATTATTAAATTCAGAATTGACTCCTAAGTCCTTAGGCTTTCCTTTGTGTCTTATCATAAATGCAATTGGGAAGGAGTGTGAGTTTGGGTAAAAGGTCAAGACTTCACTCCATTTTCGTAACATGTGGGAAATGGGTTATTATAAGGGTCACCAAGGCCACTAGTGGGTTCTAGAAGTGTTAGAAATCTTCCTAAACCATACCCCTATCACTAAGGTAATTGGATTTTCCTAAAATTGACCCTTAGGACCTCCTTTTGGCCTCTAAAAGTGACTAGAACAAAATTTAAGTTTAAACAATTTAATTGGGTTCCATTGCCCACCTTAGTAGACATGTCATCACATAAACACATAACAAGTGTCAAGGAACACTAAAAAATAACATAATACAACATTGACATGTAACTAATTACACAGTGACAACACCTAATACATACATACAATTTACGGTCACAAATAAAATAACTTAACAACGATATTCAAATCTCTTTGTTAGATTCATCCTTGGCTTTGCAGTTTGTACATAGGGTTGGTTAGTGATTCTCTGATAATTTCCACGGTACTTTTCCTGCACACTAAATTGAACATCAGTAGATCAATAATATATATATATATATATATATATATATATATATCTATATATATATATATATATATATATATCAAATTGCATAATTAATTGACTAAAAATTATACATTTATAACTTTTTCTCATTTGTGTACCTGATAACTAAAATCGATTGCATAAGCAGAATCACATAACATATTTTTCCATTTGCATTAAAATATTGAAATAATCATCATAATGCATGTGTATACCTAAAGAATCATAAACATCATCAATAATGTATATAGAAGTAATCATCACATGACATAAATAATACTAATAATGTCTAGTCCATCAAATATAATGTCCCAAAATATTGAATTATAATGTATGAAAATAAGTGTATCAGTTGAGCTATGATGGGTCGGGTGAGGCCTCATATCCTCCCTAGCTAGGCATGAACTTCCTCGTGGAGCTCATAAAAAAGATATGTGTACTGAGATCTCATCTGTGTTGTGTCCTCCCATGAAGTTGTGACCTCATCACCACAATCCCACTGGACCCTAAACTGGTCTAGCTCTCAGCCTCATAGTGCAAGGGTCCGTCAGGCTATAATATGAATGGGCTCCAATGCCAGCTACCCATCCAACTCCACCTACAAGGCATCCCAATCTATCATGTGAGTCTCATCATAAATATATCCTTGAAGTATAGAAACATGGAACACATCGTGGATGCATGACAGGCTAGGTGGAGAAGCTAAATGGTATGCAACTAGTCCTATCCTCTCCAAGATCTCAAATGGTCCAATGAGCTAAGGTTCCAATTTAGAGCCCTATTCTAAATTAGATCAGACTCTTGTGTAGTCGCACTCTCAAGAAGACTCTATCTACGACCTTATACTCTATATCAACCCTCTTCGTGTATGTATATTTCTTTTGTCTATCCTATGCCTCTCTAAGATGTTGAATTAGATATTCTATCCTCAATCCTTTCCCAACTTAAAGGTGTCCTGTAAGGTCTACCATACAAGGCTTGATAAGGTGGCATACCTATAGAATAATGATGCCCAATATTATAGGCAAACTTGACTAGATGTAGGTATTCCTCCCAATTGACCTGATGGTCCATCACGTATATGCACAAGATATCCTCCAATACCTGATTAAATCTCTCGGTCTGACCATCTATCTGAGGGTGATACACCATAGTAAAATTGAGCATAGTGCCCAACACTGTCTGTAAGTCTCTTCAAAAGGCTGATGTGAATAATGAGTCTCTATCAATGATGATCCTACGTGAAATGCCATGAAGTCTGACAATATCTTGCAGAAACACCTGAGCTACATCTTGTGCTATAAATGTAGTATGCAGGGGTGTTAAGTGGGGAACCTTGGTCAACATATCGACTGTCACCAAGATGGCATCATGGCAGCAAGAAGACATGGAGAAACCAACAATGAAGTCCATAGATATAGTCTCCCACTTCCACTACAAAATATCATGTGGCTGTAGAAGCCCACTGGGGTGACAGTGCTCTGCTTTCACCCTCTGGCACTCTAGGCATCTCACAACAATACTAGAAATTTTTAGTCTCATGCCTCGCCAATGATAGAAGTGTCTCAAATCTGCATGTACCTTCTTACCACTAGGGTGTGCAGAATAAGGTGCTCTGTGTGCCTTAAGTATAATGATCTCGCACAAATCCCCGATGGAAGGTACATATATAAACCCCCTATGACGTAATAATTCATTAGACTCCAAGGAATAATTTGTATACTTCCGTTCTAAGGGTATTTCAGAATGCACCAACTGACAAACCTCTACATAAAAGGGATCCTCTAGCAAATGATGTAGGATACGCTCTCTCAAATTGGTACAGGTTGTCACAAATGAAAGCTTGTGGCATCTCCTACTCAAGGCATTTGCAACCACATTCTCCTTCCATTTGATGTAATGAACATCAAAATCATACTCACACAGGAACTCCATCCACCTTCTCTATCTAGCATTAAGGTTTGGCTGAGTGAAAATGTAGTGCAAGCTCTGATGGTCTGAATGAAGCTTTAATCTATGACCTAGAAGAAAGTGTTTCCACCTCACTAAAGCATGAACCACTGCAGAAATCTCTAGGTCATGAGTAGGGTAATTAAGCTCTTGAGTCTTTAACTTCCTAGACTCGTAGGACATAGGTCATCAATCTTGCATAAGGACTACCCCTATTCCATCTAATAATGCATCTGTGAACACTAAAAAATCTACTGTTGGGTCTGGCACTACAAGTATTGGTGCACTTTTGAAAGCTCTCTTGAGATCCTAAAAGGCTCTCTCACAATTCTCTATCCACTCATATTGCTTTTCCTTTATCTGAAGGGAGGTGATGGGGTGTGCCAAACTAAAAAATCCTGCAATAAAGTAGCTATAATATCCTGCTAACCCCATAATACTCCTCACCTCAGTGACACTGGTGGGTGCTGGCCAATCCATAATGGCTTGGATCTTTGATGGTTCTACAGAGATCCCATTGTCGGATATAACATGACCCAAGTAATGTACCTCAGGTCAGAAGAATGCACACTTTGACAAGCTGCCAAACAACTGATTCTCTCAACCTCTACAAAACCTACCTCAGGTGCTCCTCATGCTCCTTCTCATTAGAAGAATTGATGCAGGAGCATCCTGGGTGTAAGGGCAATCTTGCATCACCCAAAAATATGTGTTTTTCTATCTAATAAGGGCTATTTTGTACAAAGCTGCTATTTTTAGAAACTTACTATTTTTAGTAAGTTGGTCGTTTGAACTCAGAATGTTCTAATTTTCCAGGTGAAGGTTCATCTTAGTCATATAAGAATGTCAGTTGAATTTCATTGCCAGATCATCTGTATTGGAGAAGTTATTAAGGATTTACTATTGAGATTTTACGGTGCAAAATATTTGAGCTTAATTTTCAAGACCTTAGAGGCTCTGGATCGAGGTTGAATCCCCGGATGACTAGCACTTTACTAGTCAAGCACTGTAGATCATGATCTCCCCTTTCTAAAAAGTGGTTATAATAGCCAATCGGAGCTACGGTTCAAAAGTTATGGCTTCCGGAAGTTGGCCTACCTAATCTCATGTTTTGTAAATATTTAAAGCCGACCCTTTTGTAATAAAAGTGAAAAATAATTAAATGCTAAGGGTAGTTGGCCTTAATGGCTAGATTTTTGGAACCTTCTCGCGCACTGGAAATTGCCTATATAAAGAAGGCCTGTAGTGTTGTCTAGGGCAGTTCTGGGTAGATCTGGTTAAATTATTCGAGGCTTTGTCCTACAGAATATTGTAAGGGGAATGCCCATGTGGCTTTGCATATTGTAATTCTGAAAGTTTGTAATTCCACATTTGTGGAGATAATAAGAAGCCCATTTTTCTATTCTTGCAAATTGTTGTTGCTTCTCTGTTTCTGTTATGTGTTTGTGGCATTAAGGGGAGCACCCTTCATCAAGTGGTATCAAAGCGAGAAGTTCCTGAGTGTGTAAACAAAACGCCGACTGTGAGGCAGTTTGCACCAAGACTGTGGTTAGGGTTTCAGCACACATCGTGAAAATGCCTCCACGAAGGGAACGTGGCGAAAGAGCTGGCATTGTGACACCTGAGGTTAGAGAGCTCCAGAGACAAGTGTGAGCATTGCAAGAAGAGATTCGTAGAGGAATGAATCTTAATGTTAGAAACGAAAGTGAGGATGAAGCTGGAGAAGGAAATGATGATCAAGAAGAAGTTGAAATTTTGAATCCAGAAGAAGAAAGGCTTTTCTAAGCCATTTCCAAGATTGGAAAAAGACCTAAGATTAAGGTTCCTACATTTTTAGGGAATCTTAACCCAGAGGAGTTGATTGACTAGATCAACGAATGTGAAGAATATTTCGAGTATGAAGATATTGAGGATCCTGATTGGGTCAAGTTTGTGAAGGCCAGACTGAAGGGTCATGTGAAGATCTGGTGGTAGGAGATCCAATTGGAGTGAAATCAAAGAGGAAAGGATAAAATCATGAGATGGGATCGGATGGTGGATAAGTTGAAGTGACAGTTCATTCCTGTTGATTATGAGCTTGACCTACTGAAGAAAATGCAAAGTTTGAAGCAAGCAGG
>MU224008.1:360278-370339 GCA_018584345.1 Thuja plicata
TGGGTAGATCTGGGTAATAATTCGAGGCTTTTTCCTACAAAATATTGTAAGGGGAATGCCCATGTGGATTTGCATATTGTAATTCTGAAAGTTTGTAATTCCACATTTGTGGAGATAATAAGAAGCCTATTTTTCTGTTCTTGCAAATTGTTGTTGCTTCTCTGTTTCTGTTATGTGTTTGTGGCATTAAGGGGAGCACCCTTCATCAAGAATATATCAAAATATCATTTAGGAACACAACCAAAAACTTATCCAAGAAGGTGTGAAATACTCCATTTATGAGGCTCATGAAAACCACTGGAGCATTCGTGAGGCCAAATGGTACCACGGTGAACTTGTAGTGACCATGCCTCGTACGAAATGCAGTCTTGTGGATGTCACTCTCCATAATTCTCAACTGATGATAACCTTACTTTAGATTAATCTTTGAGAACACTTGAGCACCCTGAAATTGATCAAAGAGGTCATCAATCCTAGGAAGTGGGTATCGGTTCTTAATAGTTACTTTGTTCAACTGTCGATAATCAATGCACAACCTAAGTGATCCATCCTTCTTCTTCATGAAGATCACTGGTGCACCCCATGGTGACACATTAGGCTGAATATTCCCTTTCTCCAAGATCTCCTCCAACTAAATCTTGAGCTCATTAAGCTCATGGGTATTCATCCTATATGGTTCTCTCGATACTGGTTCGGCTCCTAGCACAGGGTCTATGTGAAAATCCACTACTCTAGGTTGAGGCATACCAGGGAGCTCTAAAGGAAATACATCTGAAAACTCCTGTAGGATAGGAAAATCATCAAGGGATGGATCCATCTTTGATTCCTCCTCTCTTTCACTAATGGTGATAGAAAATAGCTAACATCCCTTTCATACACACCGCCTAAGGTGCATAGCGGAAATAATGTGAAGAGATACGGGTCTCAACACTCTTGAGATCACCCTAGGAATACCTTTCTCATCCACACATTCTACCCTCTTTTGTCAATAATCCATATTGGCACTGTGGACATAAAGATAATCCATACCAAGGACAACATCATATGAACCTAGAGGAGTAATGCGTAGATCGGACATCGTGGATATGTCTCCAATCTGAATCTGACAATTTTTTACCATGGAACTAACTGACACCCTGGCTCTTGAGGCTAACTCTACCTCCCATCTGAAATCCTATCTAAATGCCACTAGCTTACAATGCTCCACTACATATAGAGATATAAAGGAGTGACTAGATCTAGAATCAAATAAAATAGTAACCATCCTACCTCATATTATACCTGTGGCCTCCATAACTATGGCTTGATGCTCGACCTAGCAGTTATCAACCACTGCAAAAACCCTATGGGATCTACCCATGTCTCCAACTATAGGCTTTGAAGTAGCTCCTCTCTGACCACCAACTGACTTTCCCTGTGGGCACACTCTCGCTATATGAACCATGCCACTGCAAGTGTAACATGGCCCTCTGGTCTTAATCTATACTCCCTGTGATCTAGACTGTTGTAGTCCTCCGGTCCTACTAGAATTACTATAACCACCCCTAGAAGATTACTGAGTCCTAGTTGACTGAGCCTCAGGGGCCTATGTCCTCTGATCCCATCTAGGATCCTGAGATTTCCACTATTTGGGCTTAGAGCCCTAATAACCCTATGATAACCTCTTTCTAGAATCCTGCTCAGATCTTTGTTGTTGAGACTCTTGACCCTTAAAGGATCCTATTGAGTGATTTGGGTTCCCTTTCCAAGGGGGAATTTGTTGTTGTGACTGCTAGGTAGAGGGGTTTGAGTGCTGAGACCGATCCTGAGACTCCTGTCTAGTATGGATATGCTCAGCTACAAGTATCATCTCCACTGTCTCTTTGAATGTGGTAGAGAAGGCTAGGTGTACTATACCCTGAAGAGACATATTAATGCCCTTAATGAAATGATGGATGTACAGTTTCTCATCCTTTATGTAATCAAAATATGGGACAAGCTTGAGAAACCAACCCTCATACCAGGTCACTATGAGACATCTCTGCTGGAGATCATGGAACTCCTCTATCTATCTTTGTCTAAAATGCTTGGAGAGCTATCTCTCTCAGAAAAAGGCCACAAAAGACTCCCAAGTGAGTGTGTCAATACTCTCTCTGCCTATGGACTCCTCCTTCTCCCACCAAGTGGAGGCTTTCTCCCAAAGGAGATGGAAAGCAAGTCATGCCTTTATATTACTCTCATAAGGGCGCAATCCAAAGAATCATTGTAAGCTCTGTAACTAGGCCTCTTCTACTGACCCATTAGTGGATCCCAAAAACAAGGGTGGCTGGAGTCGCAATAACTCTTGTATCTCATCTCCAAATTCTCTATGGGGTCTCTCTTTGGCACGTATCTCATGCTCAGGTAGTACCTCAACCTGATGAACTATGTCACCCTCTTGATCACCATGACCCTCAACATGTCTGGGTGGGGGACTCCTATTCCTTTCTCTGTTAACTACTCTATCACCCTCAGAAATCTGTGCTTCCCTTTCAGGAATCTGTTGCTCGGGCTGCTGATCTATGGGTGGTAGTCTCTATTGAATCACCCCAATCAGATTCTGGAGGACATCCAGAATATCCTAGTTAGTTTTTTGAGGTGGTGGAGGTGGTAGCGGTGGTGGTGGAGGTGGTACATCCCCCCATTCTGCCTCAATATGGGAAGCTCTATGACCTCTACCCCATCAGCAATCTTGTGTGATGGCAGGAATCCTACACAATAATTTAAGTTTGAAATGAGTTGAAATGTAATGGGTTTAGGTTCCTAGTGTCAAAACATGGCTCTAATACCAAAATGTCATGCCCAAAACTAGGTCAAAAATACATAGACAATTTTTTTTTAAAGCAATATAATCAACTAATATGACACATCTATTACTAATATTTTGCAGAAAGGTGATGACATGGGGAAGTTAGTTTTCAAGTTGTAAGGTCTAGTCATAGACTGGGTTTGAGTTACAACAACCGCAGATGTAGAATCAAGTTGTTTGACTCTAGTTTCAGTTTGAATAGGTGTGGCATCATGTTTGCAAATCCATTTGTTGAACACAGATTAAGATAGGTTAGTCTGATACATAGGTACTAAAATCCCTAATCCTAATCATAACCTAATCCATATACACGATCATCAATAAGTCAGTAACGACATCCAAGTATAGTTTAATAGGGTCCTAGGTCAACCAAGTTTGACTAAACAAAAATCCTATCTGATATCATTAAATCCTTAAACAAACCCAATTAATTAATCTACCCATAATAGATTTCCTAATATGTTTAAAGTATGGTTTCTACAATACAATGATCTTATCCAATTAAACTATGAAAATTTGCATTTAGATATCCTAAGAATTAACATAATTTTGAAATTATTTGATAACAATCATAACGAAATTCACTTCTTAATTTAAAAATAAATCCTAAACTACACTTACTCCTATATTAATTAATTAATCAAAAACTAAATTAATTACCAAGGGTAAAATACATTACATTCCTACTAGAATAAAAATCCCCTTAATATTGCATGTTAATATAAATCCCTATGACTAATTATAAATTCTGCCCCTTTATAAAGCAAATAGATAAAAACAATAATAATGCATTTACCATTTAGAATTTTAAATAAAGCAACTAAATAATATATTAATTTAAATCCTAACTAAGTATGGACTTAATTATACTAAAACCACATTAACAAACTCCTAACTAACCTATCTACTAACCTACCTACTAACACATCCTATCGCTCACTTCCTAACCCTTGGTCCACGTGCCATGTGGAAGGGGAGTGGTGTGACATGTCCTAAGGCTACAAAGGAAGGATTATTTAAAAATTATAGGGAGAGTAATTAATTATGCAATTGTTTCCAAATTTTAAGACCTTGCGCCCACCAAAGAGTTTGACTTCCCCAATGCAATCAAGTTAAAATTTCAGAAAGTGCAGAGTTTTCTTGGAAGGAAAGGTATGCAACAAGGTAAGTGATGTGTTTTTTTTTTAAATAATCCTCACCAAGTGGGCATGTCAAATCATGTAGGAGCTGAAGTGGGTGTGGGTTCCTTTTTATATTTAAGTTTATAAGGTAAGTTATATTATATACCCCTTTTATTAATTTTTGAGTTAATCACTAACAAGGGTTATATTAGGGGTTAGTATACTAACCCATACTTAGGAAGAGAAACTTGGGGGGAATATTCTCTGTGGTAAAAGAGAATTAATTCATCTGCTCATACATTTTCTAGAGAGCATTTTGCTCTATAAATTCTAGAAAGTGACATTTTCTCTTTTTACTCTATACATGTTTTTTTTTTCTTTCTAACATTACTTTTTTTGCATTGAAGTTAAACGTATCCATTATGTTTTTTTTGTTTATGCATTTAATTGAATGAATTTTTATAACACATAGGTCATGGGTAATTAATTTTATAGTGTTACCATTTGATTAATAGTACATTTCTATCATCATTTCTCACAATTTTTTGAAGATGCAATTTAAATTTATGAGGGAATGTTTTGGTCACATTGTTTGAAAACAAACCTAGGTTTTCAAGGAAGGAAATGGAGTGTATTTAACTTGCAATATTACAATCAATACATTAAAGAGAATATAAGATTTACATACCAATAAGACTTTAACATCAACTTTCTTATTTCCATGAAATAACTACATCTCTGTTACAATATTGGAGGCTACATAACTTGCTCCATTCCATTAAAAAATCCATTTACAAAATGAAAGCTCAATACAATAGGTATTACAATAATGGAGAAGTCTCCAACAATTTGACATAAAGAGAACCTTCTAAGCTCTAAAAATCATAATGGCTCCATCAACATCTGCAAAATAAAATTATAAAACCAACCACAAAGAGGTCACCTTCCATCCTAGGTCTCAAGGATACCACCCCCAAACTAAGAAAATCGCTAACCAACGGGTGACATCCACACCATTTTCACAATATAAAACACCCATGCAAGGCTTTCACAATAGGATTCACCTTCAACCCATAACAAGGGGTGAAGGTACATTTCCATGTAGGAGATTGTCAATTAAATAAATACAAAATCATGCCTTTCCAAGGCTATAATCCACATACACTCTTCTCTACATTCTCCTCCTTATCTCCCAAAAATCAAGATCAATAACCTTCATTGGCATGCAAGGGCCCATACACCTAGCATTTTTTCCCTCTTCCCTCCATGAGAAGAGACTCTACACTTCCATATAATCTAACTAACCCCTTCCCCCATACATGGCCACTTCTTCCCTATCCAAGGGTGAGTAATGCCATTACACCCTTCACAAAAATCCCTCAATCAAACAAGAATAAAACCATAAGCATGAAAAAAAATGAAAATCCAATCCCTTACATCACAATATCACAACAATACATAGAATCCATATGCAAGAGAGATTAAAAACAACATGCTAATGTATTTGCACCAAAACAAGAAAACTTCCATGGCCAAGGAGTAGACCAACCTTCACAAGTGTTATGAAAAATGAAGTTTGAGAAGAGCCCAATCCTTTAGATTTTTCCAATCCAAACCCTAATGTCTCTAAAAGTAGAGAGTGGGTGAACACCCTCTAACTCTCTAAAGGGCCTCTAAAAAGGCCTCCAATTCCTACCCACCAATTATTAAATTCAGAATTGACTCCTAAGTCTGCAGGCTGTCCTTTCTCTCCTATCATAAATGCAATTGGAAAGAAGTTTGGGTTTGGGTAAAAGGTCAATAATTCACTCCATTTTCCTAACATATGGGAAATGGGTTATTAAAAGGGTCACCAAGGCAGCTAGTGGGTTTTAGAAATGTTAGAAATGTTCCTAACCCATACCCCTATCACTAAGGTACTTGGATTTTCTAAAACTTGACCCTTAGGACTTCCTTTTTGCCTCTAGAAGTGACTAGAACAAAATTTAAGTTTAAAAAATTTAATTGGGTTCCATTTCCAACCTTAGTAGACATTTCAGCACATAAACACATAAAAAGTGTCGAGGAACATTGAAAAATAACATAATACAACATTGACATGTCACTAAGTACATAGTGAAAACACTTAATACATACATACAAATTATGGCCACAACTAAAATCACTTAACAACGAGGTTCAAATCTCTTTATTATATTCAACCTTGGCTTTACAGTTTGTAAATAGGGTTGGTTGCGGATTCTCTGATAATTTCTATGGTACTTTTCATGCACACTAAATTAAACATCAGTAGCTCAATAAAATCACACACACACACACACACACACACGAAATTTCATAATCAATTGGCTCAACATTCTACATTTTCACTTAATAACCTTTTCTCATTTCTGTACCTGATAACTATAACAAATTGCATAACCAAAATCACATAACATATTTTTCCATTTGCATTAAAATACTAAAATAATCATCATAATGCATGTGTATACCTAAAGCATCATAAACATCATCAATTAAAGTATACAAAAGTAATCATTACATGACATTAATAATACTAATAATGTCTAGTCCATCAGATTTAATGTACCAAAGTATTGAATCATAATGTATCAAAATAAGTGTATCAGTTGAGCTATGATGGGTCAGGGTGAGGCCTCACAAAAAGCTATCAAAATGGAAGAGACAGTCATTTAATAAAAACATTAACAATATTGTCCATAACCTAATGTACAAAGAATCCCCCATCAATATATCTGATATGCAGAATGTCATCAATGAAATGGCTTTAGTTGCTTTTAAAGTTAGGAATCTTAGAGAATCCATGATTACTGACCTGGCCTCCAAAATTTTACACGAGTAGTCATTTGATGAGGGAGCTATGTATGAGGTAGAACAAAGGTTAACATTTGATAATCCAAAACATGCTTCACATTTACAAAGGGTTGTAGATCTGAAAAAGGAAAGCATAGCCATTAACATCAATCAGTATTCAAAAGTGGTAAAAGTTATAGATGTTGACTTTAATAGAAAAGAGGTCCAGAAAAACTTACAAGTCCATCAAGGGGAATTAATTCTACCATAGGAATTCAATAAACCTGGAGATCATAGGGTACAATATTCTCAGGAGAGAAACAAACTGGAATAGTCTACATTTAGGGAACCACAGGTAGGGATACTAGATAAGCTTCTTAATTCAACACATTCTTAAAATATGGATCCAAAATATCTTAGTGGTATTGAGGAAAGTGAACAACAACAATATAAATAAAAGAAGAGATTAGAACTCATCATACCACTAGGCGGATATGAACCCAACCTCATTCTATCAACTGATCAAACACCATATAAAAAGGGCACAAAACACCAATGCCTAGAAAGAGGGGAAGAAAACCTAAGAGCTTAAAGACTAAGGTTGAAATTGTAGTAGGAATCCAGTCAACCTTAGATGGAAAGTTCACAGCTTCAAAAAGAGTGACAAGGAGATATAAGGGATCTCCTTGTCAGAAATGAAGATAGATTCATAGAATGTTAGAGGTATGAATGCCTCTGATAAAAGATGTAGAATCAAGAAAGAACTGGATTCTATGAGGGCTGACATCATTTTATTGCAAGAAACAAAGATGTCACAAGAGAATTATGACAAAACATTAGGAAAATGGACCAAGTGGCATTCTATTCACATGCAGGGTAATGGAGCTTCACGTGGCATGGTTGTTTTATGGGATCCTAAAACATTGCAAGGACAACTCATAGTTCAAAATGACAATTGCCAAATTGTGATAATCAAGGTGTTTTATTTATCCTTTATCTTGATTAACAACTATGGCCCCACGACAACCCATGACAAGCAGAGAGTTTGGTTGAATCTAACATGCTCATCCAAGCTCAAGATAACTAGCATATTATTATGGATGGAGACTTTAATGCTATCCTTAAAGCTTTAGAAAAGATTGGAGGCATCTGCCCCCCATGAAATATATACAATATTTCTCTCAGGTTGTTGAGGACAATAAATTGATAGATATTGAACCAAACAATGGCTCTTTCACTTGGATGAACAAAAAAGCACACTTCTCCCATATTGCAGTAAGACTGGATAGGTTCTTAATATCCCAGGACTAGAATCTAACAACTTTTGCCTTCCAATCAGAAATCATGGCCAGGCGTAGATAAGATCACTTTCCAATTTATCTTCATATTCAAGCTCCCATGATCAAACATGGGTTCAATCATAAGCCAACCTTTAAATTTGAGAAAATGTGGCTTTGACATCCACATTTCTTACCATTAATTCAGCAATGGTGGATTAGTGCACCTAGGTGTGAAGGATCCAAAATGCACCAGTTTGCAGAAAAATTGAAATACATCAAAACAATATTTAAAAATTGAATGAGCTAACATTTAAAAATATTTTCAAAGAAAAAGAGATTGTTCATCAGTAGTTGGAAGATATTCTTGACAAGACAATTAATCTGGGTATGGATAATGATAACTATGATAAATATAAACATCTTCAACAAGAATGGGGAGAACTATGTATAATAGAAGAAGTATATTGGCACCAAAAGTCTTGAGAATTATGGTTAAAAGAGGGGGACAATAAAACACAATACTTTCATGCCTCAGCACAATAGAAGAGAGAAGCAAACCAAATCTTTGTCATTAACAAAACATATAAAGGTACACCAGTATCTAATGCTCAAGCGATTCAAAATGAAGGGGTTAGATTCTTCAAAAATTTACTTGCACCAGAAAACTTACCAATACCAGCAGATCAGCAATTGCAAGACATTATGCAAGGCATCCCCTCAATTATCATCGAAGCCGATAACACAACATTAATGGCCCCCTTCGCATTTTCATAAATCAAAAAAGTAGTATTTGCTTTGCCCCTAGACAAGTCACTTGGACCAGATAGATTCATAGATTTATTATTTCAAGAGTGTTGGGGTTTGATAGGATGGGAATTACTTGGTTTTATTGAAGAATCAAGGAAAAGTAGAGCTATGTTAAAATAATTTAGCACTACCAACATTGTCATTATTCCTAAGATCAAAGTGCCCAAAAATTTCTCAGATTTCAGACTAATTTCTCTATGCAACACAATATAAAAGATTATAAAAAAGGAAATCTACCTGAGAATGAAATATATGATCCCAAAATTAGTCTCTCAAGAAAAAGGTGGCTTTTTCCCAGGAAGAGATACTATGAAGGGTGCTTTGGTGGCACATGAGGTCCTACATTTAATTCATACAAGAAAGTCATCAAACTTTGTCATTAAGCTTGATATGAGGAAAGCATATGATAGGGTGGGCTGGACCTTCCTTTTCAAAGTGCTAAAATAGTTTGGGTTTGCTAATTGTAGGTGCAAATGGGTTAGAGCTTGTATTTCAGTGCATGGTTTTTAGTGATAATAAATGGTGTTTCAGCGGGTTTTTTTTTTCCTTCGACTCAAGGGATCAGACAAGCTGATCCTTCATCCCCGGTTCATTTCATACTAATGGAAAAAGCCTTTGGCAGGTACATTCATGTTAAACATGCACTTCGACACTAGGAAGGCACAAAAATAGGGGATTCAAAATTAGCGATCACTCATTTTATTCACGGATGATACTTTTTTTATTTGGAGCATCTAATGCTAAGTAGGCAATATCGTTTAAACAAACTCTGGACTTGTACACTGAAGTATTTGTCCAAAAAGACAATGCACAAAAGTATAAAATATATTTTTTAATACCAATCAGATTAGCTCAAACAAAATAGCTAATTCTTTGGGGTTCATAATTGACTTTCTACCCTTGGTGTACCTTGGCATCCCCTTTTTTATGGGAGAATATAAAAGTTCGTATTGGATGCCTATAATCAAAAAATTTAAATGTAGAACTATGGCCTAGAAAGCGAGATGGTTATTGTATGCACCCTAAAATGGTTGACTAGACTTTGCGCCCCATTTATCATTTTATCAATTTATCAAATATTCCTAAATCAATGTTTTGCAATATTTTCAATTCAAATCAATTTCCTTGATCAAATTGTAATTAATTCAATTATTTCAATATTTCCTAAGGTTTGATCATTTTTATCTAATTAAAAGATTTAATTTTCTTTTT
>MU224008.1:371524-388767 GCA_018584345.1 Thuja plicata
AGCTTGGATATTGAAACTTCTCTCTTCTTGTCTTCTTCTTCTTGCATCCATGGCTATTCATGTAGATTAGATTCATGTTTATTTTCATAGATTAGATTTGCATATTTCCTTTCATAGGTTAATCATGTATTGTTATCATTTAGATTAATTTCTTTTCATGCATTGCAATCATATAGAGTAGATCTCATTTTCATGCATTGAATCTCTCATTTCATGGTGTACTTGCATGGGCACAACTAGGTCAATCTGAGGGCCTCTATCACACACCTCTGCAATCCATGACTAGAGAGCTATGAGTCGATATTTGAGGCCTCATTCTTGAGAAACCTTGAATGGAATGATTCATAGAAGTGTGTCAACATTTTAGCACAAAGTTTTCATTAGTAGGGAAAATCCTACTCATCTAAATAGTACTGGCTTCTATCCCTAATTATTATCTTTCAGTACTAAAGGCTCCTCCTTCAGTGATCCACATAATCCAAAAGTTGCTTCGAGAATTTCTATTGTCAGGAAATGTAAATGGTGCAAATAAAATCCCTCTTGTTTCCTTGCAAGATATGACATAGGTGAAATATTTTGGTGGGGTAGGTATACATGACCTGGAAAATCAAAACAAAGCCTTCGGGGGTAAATTAGTTTGGAAAATGTATCTCAAACCAGATAAAAAGTGGTGCCAAATAATGTAGCAGAAGTTCTTAGACAATACTTTCCCTTCACAAATACTCACCATTAGAGACCCCCAAAAGGATCATCCATATGGGAATTTATGATGGCCTCGAGAGATATTGTTACCCAATACATTACCTAGGAGGTGAAAAATGGGGACAGAGTTAAGTTTTGGAGAGACTCCTGGAATGGCTCACCTCCCTTATCCCAACCAGCAACACATGATGACATGGTGGTTTCTGAAGAAACATATTGGGGATTATATTTGGTGGATTATGTATTTGAAGTATGCATGTTTTCCAACAAAGTGATTTGGAAAGATCTGGAGGAGCTGCTAATGCCACCAATAGATAGAGATAGATTAACACAAATCCTTCAAGCCAAAGTTGTATTCCTATCAAGAAAAGAGGACAAATCAGTGTGGGCTCCTACTAAAGATGGATCATACAGTGTCAAAGATGGATACAGGATTATCCAACAATAGCAATCAAACAAAGCTCCTTGCCATGCATTCTCTTTTTGCTAGAACTAGGTAACAGGTAGGATGTTTTTCTTGGATAGCTTTAAGAAAGAGAGATCTTACTAGTGATCGACTAACTATGTTTCACATTTCCCAACCATTCAAATTCTTTTTATTTGATCAAGAGTTAAAATATGTGGATCACCTCTTCTTAAAATGTCATTTTATGCACCAATGATAGATGCATGTTCTTGGAAAACTAAATTACCTCACCCCTCTTCTGAATACAATATGGGATATTTTTCAAGCATGGCTAGAGCTATACTCTAAATCACTCATCTCTATTTTGTGGAAATGTATCTTGACTTTAGTTGTATGTGAAGGCATTATATTTTTCCATTAGTATACTTAGAGAAAAAAATGATCTGCACCATCAGTTTACTCTACATCGACAAATAGGGCACAATAGTATCCAACACCAAGGTTACCTGATGACAAAAAGGTAAAAGAAACTCGACGAGTAACAACAGTGCTACCCGACGGAACAACAAAGAGAGGAACCTGATAGTTACAGGGAACTTGATGAACATTTCAGTCATGGAATGCCAAGACACTTCAAGTTCAAACTGATGACCAAGAATTGACAGTCAGTTACATCCTGCAAAAAGTGGATCTGACTTTTTGCGTGCGATAAATCACTGAAGTTGTATTTATAGCTTCTTGATTTGTTTTTAAATCCATTATGTGCGGAGAAAGCAATGTAATAATTATTGGTTTAACTAGTTTTACTATTTTAAAACATAAAAACTAAAGATCAAGGTCAAGTTGTAAACCTTGGATCTAAGAGTTAACATTGTAATGCATGAATTCCAAGATAGGTAAAATAATTGCATAAATAGGTGCTCAATCCATTGAAAATAGTTGTTTATCAATGAAGATAGTAGCCACAAAGAGAAACTAGTGACCCGATAGAGAATTCATGCAGAACAACACAAATAGAATCAAATCAGTTTTCAATAACATAACAGAGGCTACCGACAAGTAGAGAAAAGATATTCATCAATCACTTAAGGTGATATTATTATTGTAAGAGATTTAATGGATCTGTAAATTAGAAATAGTAGATTGCATACAGTCAAGTCCACATTTTTACTCATTCTAACAAGTGTAGTACAATAATGAAATCCTTTGAAGAAAGGTGGGCTTAACCGTCCTATTGTAAATCTCATAACTGAGTGCACACTAAAATCAATGTTGCTAAAGCTCTTAACATAGTAGATCTTAATAGGTCTCCACCTTAATACTCCTAATAGGGTAGATCATCATAAGTGATCAAATTGTAAGCCTTAACCAACTCCCTTCCATTCTATAGATAGTGAAGTTTTGTGGGTTCCATCCTTACC
This sequence comes from Thuja plicata, assembly GCA_018584345.1. Taxonomy (NCBI): domain Eukaryota; kingdom Viridiplantae; phylum Streptophyta; class Pinopsida; order Cupressales; family Cupressaceae; genus Thuja; species Thuja plicata. Next base: position 374,054 of record MU224008.1, read on the forward strand.
GCAGTTTTTAATTCCTAACAGGAGTTTTCTACGATACCATATCTTGTGTTATGTGTTTATCATTTTCATGAATGTTTCTATGACTATTGAAAAATATTAAATATTTTGAACAAACAATACATGCATAAGAAACAATAACAGTAATGGTTGGTAATACAAAATTGAATGATTAATAATGATGAATTGTAAAAGGTGTTAAGAGTTTTAGAGGTACTGATTCACCCCTCCTATCTCAGTACTACTTCCCATTAATTTTGACAATTGGTATCAGAGCTAAGTCTCTTCTTGGAAAGCTTAATGGCTTAAGAGCAAAGATCATACAATGGAGAAGTACAAACTTGATAAGAATATGGAGAACAAAAATCTTGAGATATAGATGTTCTATGAACAATATAAATAACAAAGAATCAAGATGAGAGAGGTGCTGGATGAGAGAAAAGGTATAGCTACCTGGAACAATGAAAAAGACTATCAAGAAGAAGAGATTCCATATTTCTTTAAATCTTCAGGATCAAATGCAAGTAATACATCAAATACATTAGAAGAGAACATAAAAAAGCTAAAGGAGATCAATCAAAATCTGACAGAGAAAATAAAGATGCTGCAAATCGGTTAAGAGACCCAAATGGTAAGAATGATTAATGTGATGAGTTCTGCCAAACAAGCTGAAATAGAAAGAACACTTTCTATTGATGATAGAAGGAAGATTTCAAGAAAACTACAAGAAAAGGAAATGGAAATTTAAAGACATGCTGAGCATCACCATGATCTCAAAAATCATATTATCCTTATGAGTTAAGAAGCAAGCAGAATAAATGTGGAACTCATTGAGAGAATACAGATTATCAGTGAACTAAGAGAAGAAAATGAAAAGCTAAAGCATGAGGTTAGAATTCAGCAACAACATAATGAGAATATCAGAAAGGTTGAAGAAAGCAATAAAAGAATGGATGACTTCCTTGAAGGACAACGAAGAGTAAAAAACAACAATGGTATATGCTTTACCAAAAATGGAGTCTCATCAAACCCAAAGAATTTCTATGAAAATCCAAGACCAAGAAAGTTGACATGCAAGCACTGTGGAAAGAAAGGGAACACAACAAATGTATGCAGAGGTAAAATGAAAAGTACTCCTAAATCTACACCTACATCTTCTTTCATAGGATTCTGTTATAAATGTAACAAGAAAGGGCATAAGGCTCATGAATGTAAGAGAAAGATAGAACATCCAAAGAAGGAAACCTAAATGGAAAAATACTATCCTACATGCAAGATGAATGGGCACACATCTAAAGAATGCTGGAAAAAGAAAATACAAGCATGGAAGCCAAAAGGTAAAGAAGTTCCTTATCAACCAAAGAGAATTGGTAATTAATATGTATGGGATTACAACACTTGGAAAAAATGTACAGCATGTGGTAGATATGGTCACATTGCTACAAACTGCATGGGAGCATGGACCAAAAGGTCTAGAGGCTAGTCAAACCCCAGAATAGAATGCTTACACTATCATAAAGTTGGTCATCTCAAGAAACATTGCAAGGACCGACTGACAGAAATAAGCACATATCCCAATGGAAACACCACTGAAGATATCCAAAGGGAAAGAGAAAATGTGGAGAAAAGCTTCAAGCAATGATGAATTTTGACCAAGCAATGCAAATGGTGACACCCCATCCAATGGATTCGGTGACACCATTAACACCACTTAGGCTAAACAAATAAGTATGGAGCTGAACTATACCAAGTTATATTTTGCATCGGTTCCATTATAAAAATTGATAGATAGTCAAAATTTACATGAACCAAAGATGCATATTACTTTACTTATAACAAATCTAATAATGCAACACCATCGGTAAACACTTACCATAAATTATTGGTGAACATAATAATGAGTTATTTACACTTACCAAAAATTGTCGGTCAACTAGTAAAGATGCTAAATTACTAATGTAACCCAATACCCGTCGGTAAGTAAGAAAAATTCAAAATTTTTCATGACAGTATACCAATATATGTCGATAAAAGAGAAATGGTTAGAAATTTCCCAAAGCATCATGTCTTCACTGATGATGATTTTAAATGTCCTCCTGATGAAACCTGTCTTCATGTCCCAATGATTCCTTGAGTATATAATGGAAAGATTCAGGGATAATTTTTTATAAATACTCAACAAGACAACATCATTTTTCACCCACGATTTGAACAGAAAATAGAGTGAAAACCAAGTGATTAAAGAGAAGAAAATAGAAGCATCCCCAGATCGATTTAGCACAATAGCAAATAGATCTTTCATCACTATTGTGAATTGAAGTAAGTACCGAAGGCACTAAAAGCCCTAATTTCAAAGATACCCTAAAAAATTGAAATACAATGACAACCACCTCAAGAACTGCTAAGATGAAGAATGAGAAGATGAATATGTTAAAACTGATCAAGAATAGTATATGTGTAGAGCCAAAGTATAAAATTTACCTAGAAATTGCATTGAAACCTGATGAAGCAGGCGTGTTTTCAAAAATTCCACCTAGGGTTTTGCTCATAGAAGATCTTAGGTCTTATATTCACGGCAAGATCGTAGAGATAAGTGATCTTTAAATGGATGAAGCTTTTAAGAAGCTGTGTGATGCCGAAGGAAAACTAAAGGAAGAGCACAAACACTTGGAGGTCAAAGGGTTAGCTAATGTCCTAGATTTCCCAAGGGAATTCAAAACATAATGGATACGGTTAGTCTTGAGTAGGATGCATGAAAGAAAGCTATGGTTAGACCATCTCAAGAAAATAACCAAGGATGTTCTTCATGCTATCACTAGTTATCCGATAACTGACAAGCCTAGGGCACACAAGCATCCATCCATGAAATAAGTTGAAAAACTCACCAATGCAAAAGGAGACAACAGAGGTCTCAAAGTGAACACACAGATGAAGATCTAAAATTTAGTGCATGTGTTATTTGGTATAAAATATTTCAGGCTAGCAAACTGAAAAACATTTCTGCAATAGCAGTAAGCACATCTTACAAGATAGTAACAAAAGGAATTCAGATGGATCTGTGTGAGATCCTATTAAAATAAATTTATGAGAACATGATCAAAATCAGGTCTGCAAAGACCAACACATGTAAGTTTGGATCACTTATCATGTGTATAGTTTTCTATTTTCAAGAATACTTTCCTTCAGTAGGAAAATTTTTATGGGACACTACCAAACTGGTAACCCAACAAATTAGTGAACTGAATAGGTCACTAGGAGACAAATTTGAGTCTGTTATGTCTACATACTTCCTTGAGTTCAAAGAAAAAATGATGGAAAGAACTAGGATATTTAAACAACTAGTTGAAAAACATAAAGATGAGATATGTTTTATGGCAAACACATATTACACATATATCAAACCAGTTGTACCAAGAATAGCTTGGTTAGCACCATTAGACTATGAGATCAATATTGATCAAGCTACAAGTGCAATTGAGGGACTGATCAATGAGCCCGTTGATAAGAAACAACCAAGGTTTGGAAGAGATGAAGAGGCCAAATATAAGATAAAACAAGGCTTAGAAGTCAAGAAGACTATAAATAGAAAGGATAAAATGGTTAAGAATCTCAAGAAGATTCTATTGTTTACAGAGGAAGAACGGGATCAACAAGAGGAAACTGATGAATAGGGAACCATCGGTGAGGAAAAATAGGAAAAGAAATTAGACATAGAGGCGATTGAATCTGATACACCTCCATCTCCACCTCCTGCAAAGAATCAAAGGACAAGGAGTCAAACTATTTCAACCAATACCACACCGCTTAAGAAAGGTCAAGTAAGAACCTATATGAGGAAGCAACCAGCTAAAAGAACTAGACAACAAACTATCAAAACCACACCAACAAAGAAGAGGAAAAGGTTGGTTGGGAAAAAGGTTGACTTGGATGACACTAAAGATGATGAGCCTAATGTAGTGAAGAAGAACTTTAGAAATCAAATGGTTGATGAAGCTATCAAATCCATTGCTACACATGGCACAATGACTGATAAAAATATCAGACAATGGGATACACTAAACCTAGAGGATTAGAATAAAATACAAGAGGCATTCATAAAATCAATGATCAAGAACAAGTATGCACCTGCAGAATTTATAAATAAAATACCTAATAATCTCGGTAAAAGGGTATACCAACAATGGTCATATGCCTTGTAAACAAAGAGAGAAGCAAGAGAAAGGGTACTTGTGAGACGAATGCCTCCTCAATCCAAAGTTAAAGAGATAAAAGAAGTACTAAAGAAACACATAAGTAAGTTTGTAGCCAAAATAAGGACATACAAAGTACTAGAGAACAAGTTTATAGAACTGGATTCAATGATAGAAACTAAATGGAGACAACTCGTAGAACTACCAGTAGAGTCAACAAGTGGTGAGAAACAACTACTTCTCACAAACACACCTCATATAGAGGAGTCAGAAAATGCAAGTCCTCAGTTTATTTCTCTAGACAATACTGAAAGTGATAATGAGCCTATTAACGCAGACACAGTCATGGATGATAATATCCAAGATATCACTAACTATGATTCTAACAATGATCTGAAGAAGAAAGATGATGTAATATTTATCACACTTAAGGATCAAGAAAAAAAAAATCTTGAAGAAATAAGATAATATAATAACTAATGTTTCTTATAAGAAAATACAAGACACTTTTGTCTTGATCTCAAAAGTACAAGACCCTACTTAAATACACAAAAAGATGAGGATGTCTTTGTTGAAAAGGCCCAAACTGATGAGCAAGACACCAATACTAACAAAGCCCAAGCCACAACTCAAAGTAACATGCATGTCCTAATGAAGGCAATAAGCATAATAGAGGGCAATGATAGATGAAATGAAAAGAAAACAAGCACACCCAAGGATAAGGGTGATGGAGAAGCCAAATAAACTATAGATACAATTGCAGAGCAAGCTGCAACCGATGATTAGAAAGATACTTCTACTAATCAAAATAAGGAAGAAACTCAAAAGGAAATAGGGGAGAAACCAACATAGAAAGGTGAAGAAGGAATGCAGTGTGATATGGAGAAGAAATCAGGAGCACATTCTATAGAAACACCCAATTTTAATGAAGAGACATCTTCAGATAACCAACAGGTTCCCATTGAGTGGAAGACACAAGATGCATCCTCTACAAAACCTTCACCAAGTAATTCAGAGCGAACAAATTAACTAGCTATGGTAGTTCATACATCTACATCCCCTAAAATCTCAAAGAAGAAGAAAGGAAAGAATAAGAATCGATTAACTCTCGATGAAATCATTGAGATTACAGTCTGTGATCCAAGAACATTGGATCCAACTACATTAACAAAATATGCAAAGCTTTGTGAAAGAAAAGCTATTCAAGAAAAATTGCAGAGAGCAGCAAAAGAGGCTAAGGTACTAGAAGTAGCAAGAAATATACTTCAACATATTGTACCTGACATAGATGTTGATCAAAAAGCTCCAATGCTTGATCAACTAGTCACACTCACATATGCAATAACTGTTGGAAAGTGACAATGCAAGCAATTGTTATTTTGTCATTGTTGTCAAACCTTTACTGGTGAGACTATTGTTATCTATTTGAGTACCATATCTATTGTTGATGAAGAATATTTAACAAGAAGACCAAGTGAATGGTTGAGTTAAGGAAACTAAAAGGGTATTTGATCAGTTGGCACTCTGGAAAAGTAATTAGTTGTTTATCTTTCAAAGATAGTTTTTCTGGCTACTCTATACTGAGAAAGTTTGGCTTGTGTCGAGCAAAGTTGCTTATGACAAGAAAAGTTTCTTGTGATAAGTAACGTTGCTTGTGATGAGAAAATATTTCTCAATACCAAGCACCATTGAAATTGCTGAGTGGAAACAGTGATGTTGGCCAACTTACAGTAATTGGATTAATGATGAGATTTGAGATCTCTAGCTGACTTAGTTGATTTTATTGGGATATGTAATGTTAATTAAAGATTGATCCATTTCATTTAATGTATGGGTAACATTAATTAATTCATGGTTTCAAGATTTAATTAGAGACTACTTTGGAGAAGTAAACGTAATGTAAAGATGAAATGATCCGTTGGATCTGACCTAACCTAAGATCTACGATCTTGTTTAAGTGGCAAAAGATTTATCTGACCTAGAAAAAGAGGTATATGATAACCTCAAGGGGTTATTCATTGTGTGTGGAAGAGTGTATGTGTATGCAAGAGGTTTGCATAGTTGATTTACTATTTGGCATGATCTAGCAGAAAAGGCAAAAAGGAAGAAGAAGAAAGTTGCATGTGTGATTTCTTGATGGATTTCCAAGCAGATCAAAAGGTTGAAATGACAATGCGGGCTATCCAGTAAGTTAACATCAGAGATGTAATTGGATCTGAATTGCAAATTAAGTTGTATGTACCAAATCACAACTGTTGATTACTTCCTTAACATTGTATCAGTTAAATCCTTTAACAAGGTTGACTTAACAATCATTTGTATAAATCCTCTAACAAGGTGACATTCAGGTGGAATGTTCTAAGTCCTCTAACAAGGCCACTCTTGACAGGGTGGTTAAATCTTTTAACTAGGTCACACCTAGCAGTGTGTTATTGTAACCTTTAACAGGGTTGGCTCCTCACAGGGCATCACTTCAGAAGAGTGAAAACTTGGTAGCATGTTACTGGTGGTTTTTTAACACATTGGGTTTCCACATTAAATACTTGTGTCAACTTGTGTGAATGCTTATGGTTTTCTTTACTGTTATGTTTCTAAAAGATAATTTCAATTGATAGTAAGCTGCATGAATAAGTTGTTGACTGTTGCCGAGTAGATTTGAAATTCAGAAAGTTTTATTTTGCTACATCTAGACCCGAGGATAACTGATTCACCCATCCCCTCTCAGTTATTCTAAATTCATTCTAACAATTGGTATCAGAGCTTTGGTCTCCTGAAAGTAGTTTGAGGGTACTTGGAGCGAGAAGATCAAGATGTATAAGAAGGAGGTTCCTAAGCTGAACAAAGATAACTTCCCTGCATGGCAGAGTTTGATGAAACTACATTTGGCTAGTATTGGAGATGATGCTAAGTGACTTATTGAACATGCATATGTACCACATACTACTCCTCTCACAGCTGCACAACTAAAAGAAAAGAAAGAGCACAATCAAGCAATGTTGGAGATTGCCTCCTCATTGAGCTATTCAGAGTTTGATGATATAAAGAGTTGCACAAATGCAAAGAAAATGTGGAACAAACTTGCAACTGTCTATGGTGGAGACACAAATGTACCGAGAACTAAATCAGAAAGTCTAAGAGGTAAGTTTGATGAGATGAAAATGCAAGAAGGTGAAAATGTTATTCAGTACTATGGTAGAGTAAAAGAAGTTGTAAATGCCATTAGAGGGGCTAATGGAACAATTGATGAGAACACCATTATGAGAAAAGTACTGAGAAATTTACTTCCTATATTTTCTATTAGAGTTTCTACAATTCAAGAATTGAGATGTACTCCTAACAATAATCTAAATCTGGAAAATCTGATAGGCAGACTCACTGCATTTGAAATGTCAAATTATGATAACTATAATCCATAAGGGATTGATTCTTCTTTTAGATCACAGCTGGTTCTCAATAAATCTAAGAAATGAAAGAAACATGTCGACAGTGATAGGGACACTTCTGATGATGATCTTGAAGAACATGAAGCACTTATGGAAAAAAGGCTATGCAGTGGAAAAGGAAAATACAGAGGTAAAATTCCTATTATTTGTTTTTCATGCAACAAAGTTGGTCATATAGGTGCTAGATGTCCTGAAAAAAATGAAAAATATGAAAGAAGGGACAACAAATACAAAGAATACAAAGACAGAAAGGATGACCAAGACTTCAGGAAATATAAGGACTACAAAGACAAAGGTAAGAAATCTTGTTATATTGATGAAGAAACTTATGACAATGACACTGATAATATCGATGACAATGATATAGAAGTTGTTTATGTTGCAATGAAAGAAGATTCTGATGATGATGAGAAAACTGCACTAATCTCTTATATGAGTAAAAATGATTGTTGGACCATTGACAGTGGTTGTTCCCATCATATGACTGGTGACAAAGATAAGTTTGAAACCCTAAACCAATGTAAAGGAGGATATGTAAAATTTGGTAATGAGTCACCATGTCTTATCAAAGGTAAAGGATTGATTAAACTGACTGACAAAATTAGATGTGATGATGTGTATTGGGTTGATGATATTAAATATAATTTGTTGAGTGTTGCACAGTTGAACACTTCTGGTTACAAAGTTGAATTCCATCACAGAAAGGAAAAGATCTATGATTCTACTAGAGAATTAGTTGGAAGTGGTGATTAGACTAAAGGTAACTTATTTTATCTAAATTTATCGAAAGAAACATGTTTGTTTGCATAGTACAATGATGTTTGGTTATGGCATAAGAGGTTGTGTCATGTGAACTTTGATAACTTGGTAAGCATAAGTAAATTGAAAAGGGTTAGAGGGCTACCTAGGTTAAAGAAACCTAAGAATGCTATGTGTAAACAATGTCAACTAGGAAATATGACTAAGTCTAGTTTCAAGAGTAAAACACATGTATTAGAAGAAATTCTGAAATTGGTCCATACTGATCTCTGTGGTCCCATTGGAAAAACAAACTATTGTGGTTCTAGATACTTTATTCTATTTGTTGATGATTGTTCAAGGATGATTACTATAATGTTTCTCAAGGAAAAAGCTTTTGCATTCGAGTTATTTAAATGGTACTGAGATAAAGTTGAAAAGGAAACAAGAAAAAGTTTGAAATGCTTAAGATATGACACATGTGGAGAGTTTATTTCTAATGAGTTTAATAGGTTTTGCAATGACCGAGGCATAAAGAGACAGATGTCAGCACCCAGGACTCCTCCACAAAATGGTATTGCTGAAAGAAGGAACAAATCTACTATTGACTATGCAAGAACACTAATGATGGAGAAAAATGTTGCACAGAAATATTGGAAAGAAGCTGTAAGTACTGCAGTCTATACACTAAATAGAGTTCAAGTCAAGAAAGGTATAGATGCTACACCTTATGAACTTTGGTATGGTTATGCACCTAGTGTAAAGTATTTTAAAGTATTTGGAAGAAAATGTTTTATAATGAAAGAGAATAGATATGGAAAACTAGATGCTAAAGGTGAAGAAGGCATATTCCTTGGTTATTCAATGAAAAGCAAAGCTTAAAAATGTTTGAATTCTAATACTAACAAAATTTTTGAAAGTGCAAATGTAAGATATGATGAGTTTGTAGAAAGAAATGAAGTTGAAAGTACACAAGAACCTAAAAGCTATAGATCATTCATATATCTAGATGAGGAAGATTCTAAGTCACTACAGGAGACTACTACTGAACAACAACATGCACCTACCAAGTCACAGAGTGGAGTTGCTAAGAAACTAGAAGTGAATGCTGAGCTATCTAATGCAGATGTCGAGTCACAGAATCAACAAGAACTGAATACAAATGATGAACCTAAAGCAAGGATTGAGCCTACCCTAGAAAAATATGTGAGAAGAAATCACAATTCTGATCAAATCATCGGGTCAAAGGATTCTACCATTATGACAAGAAGTAAGTTGAAAAATGACACATGTCTATTATGTGAATTTGATCCCAAAATAGTGAAAGATGCTTTAGAAAATGAAGATTGGATACAAGAAATGAATGAGGAAATTGAAGAAATTGAGAAGAACAAAATTTGGACACTTGTACCTAGGCCAGAGGATAAAAATGTAATTGGAACAAAGTGGGTATTCAGGAACAAACTGAATGAGCATGGAGATGTGATAAGAAATAAAGCTAGACTGGTATGCGAGGGTTATGTACAGGAGGAAGGAAGTGACTACAGTGAAACCTTCACCCCAGTTGAAAGATTGCAAGGTGTCAGAACCTTACTTGCATATGCAGCCTATAAAGGATTCAAAGTTTATCAGATGGATGTGAAATCTACATTTCTCAATGGTATCTTGGAAGAAGAAATGTATATTGAGCAAGCTAATGGTTTTATAGACCCAAAAAAAAGGGATATGGTTTGCAGATTGCACAAAGCATTATATGGATTAAAGAAAGTGCCAAGAGCATGGTATGAGAGATTGCACAATTATCTAATCAAGATTGGATTTGCAAGAACCAATGACAAAAACAACCTGTACTTGAAGATAGAGCAAAGAAAATGTACATTATTAGATGAAATTTTTGTGGATGACATCATATTTAGTGGACAAGATGTGTTATGTCAAAACTTTGCAACAAAGATGCAAATTGAGTTTGAGATATCTATGTTTGGTGAAATAAAATTCTTTGTTGGATTACAAATTTATCAAGTAAAAAATGGTATCTATATCACTCAATCTAAATATATCAAAGAGATAATGAAAACTTTTTGAATAGAAGAGTCCAAACCAGTGAGTACACCCATGGCTATTGGACAAAATCTAACAAAAGATGATGACACAAAAGTAGTGAACCAAACACTCTACAGGTCAATGATTGGGAAACTATAGCATGTTGTACACAATAGACCTGATATTACCCTAGCTACTGGGATTGTTGCAAGGTTTTTTGCTAACCCCAAGGAAACTCACATGATGGTAGTCAAAAGGATTCTAAGATATTTGAAAGGAACTGAGGACTATGGTCTATACTACAAAAAGAATGACAAGTTTGAACTTAGAGTTTATACTGACTCTTACTGGGATGGAAATATTGATGAGAGGAAAAGCACTACTAGTGGATCATTTATTTTAGGAAAGAGATTGATGTCCTGGATAAGCAAGAAATAGAAATGCACCTAACAATCTACAGCTAAAGCCTAGTATGTGGTAGTAGCAGTTAATTGTTCTAACATTATGAGGTTGAAGATACTACTGAAAGGTATGAAGGAAGAAATCACTGTCCCAGTTGTTATATATTGTGATAACACAAGTGCTATTAATATTTCTAAAAATCCTTGAAAGCACTCAAATACAAAGCATATAGCTATCAAGTATCATTAGTTGAGGGAGCTAGTTCAGAGTAAAGAAGTGAGACTGGATTATGTGAACACCAAAGAACAATTAGTTGACATATTCACAAAAGCACTACCCAAGGATGATCATGAGTATCTACGAGGTAAATTGGGGGTGATTCCCCTCACTGAGGCTAATTAAGTTCTGTATGGTACTATTGCCTCAAATATTACATTCCAAATCTCTGACACATTGATGCATAGTAAGTCACACTTTAGGATGTTGGCTAAAGTTGTGAAGATGAAAAAAGACATAAAAGAAAAATCAGTCATACTAAAGATGATAGGATCAGCATGATACTGAAGATCTACATGAGAATGATATTGATGTCTTTGGCATTGTTTTCAAAGAGGGAGAGATTACCTATATAGAGGAAGAAGTTGAGGAAGAGATTACCTATAAAGAGGAAGAGATTTACAAGAAAGAGAGATTGCAAAGAAGGAAAGATTACATAGAGGCAGAAGTTACTATTGAAAATATTGAAGTGATTATCTACTCAAAGGGAGTCTACAAATGATTAGACATAGATAATTATAGCGTAATTATAGACATAAAGGGAGAAATGATTTACAGATAAGAATCACAATGAAGCTAAAGACATTAATGAAAATTCCTTCATATCAAGGAACATAGGTGAATTTTTTGATTGGTTGGTAACTATGCTTGTTAAATCATTATTTTAATATTTTGTGTTGCCATCAATGCCAAAGAGGGAGATTGTTGGAAAGTGAAAATGCAAGCAATTGTTATTTTGTCATTGTTGTCAAACCTTTACTGGTGAGACTATTGTTATCTATTTGAGTACCATATCTATTTATGATAAAGAAGATTTAACAAGAAGACCAAGTGAGTGGTTGAGTTAAGGAAACTAAAAGGGTATTTGATCAGTTGACACTCTAGCAAAGTAATTAGTTGTTTATCTTTCAAAGATAGTTTTACTGGCTGCTCTGTGCCAAGCAAGTTTGGCTTGTGCTGAGCAAAGTTGCTTATGACGAGCAAAGTTGATTTTGATGAGTAAAGTTGCTTGTGACAAGCAAAAGTTGCTCATTTCCGAGCACCATTGAGATTGTCGAGTGGAAATAGTGATGTTGGCCAACTTACAGTAATTGGATTAATAATGAGATTTGAGATCTTTGGCCGACTTAGTTAAATTTATTGGGAAATGTAATTTAATTAAATATTGATCCATGTCATTTAATGTATGGGTAACCATAATTAATGCATGGTTTCAGGATTTAATTAGAGACTACTTTGGAGAAGTAAATGTAATGGAAATATGGAATGATCTGTTGGATCTGACCTAACCTAAGATCTATGATCTTGTTTAAGCGGCAAAAGATGTATCTACCCTAGACAGAGAGGTATATGATAACCTCAAGTGGTTATTCATTGTGTGTGGAAGAGTGTATGTGTATGCAAGAGGTTTTCATAGTTGATTTATTGTTTGGCATGATCTAGTAGAAAAGGAAAAAGGGCAGAAGTAGAAAGTTGCATGTGTGATTGCTTGACAGATTTCCAAGCAGATTAGAAGGTTGAAATGAAAATGTGGGCTATCCAGTATGTTAACATCAGAGCTATATTTAGATCTGAATTGCAAAGTAAGTTGTATGTACCAGATCACAACTGTTGATTACTGTCTTACCATTGTATTAGTTAAATCCTTTAACAAGGTTGACATAACAGTCATTTGTATAAATCCTCTAACAAGGTGACATTCAGGTGGAATGTTCTAAGTCCTCTAACAAGGCCACTCCTAACAGGGTGATTAAATCCTTTAACCAGGTCACACCAAGCAGTGTGTTATTGTAACCTTTAATAGGGTTGGCTCCCCACAGGGCATCACTTCAGAAGAGGGAAAACTTGGAAGCATGTTACTGGTGGTTTTTCCTATATTGGGTTTCCTGGTTTAACACTTGTGTCAACTTGTGTGAATTCTTATTGTTTGCTTTGCTTTTATGTTTTTAAAAGCTAATTTCAATTGACAGTAAACTGCATGATGAAGTTGTTGATTGCTACCAAGTAGATCTGAAATTTAGAAAGTTTAATTTGCTACATCTGGACCTGAGGATAACTGATTCACCCCTCCCCTCTTAGTTATTCTAAATTCATACTAATTGTTAGAATGAATTTATAATATTTAAGAGGGGAGGGGTGAATCAATTATCCTCAGGTCGAGATGTAGGAAACAAAACTTTCTAAATTTTAGATGTACTCGGCAACAGTCAACAACTTAATCATGCAGTTTACTGTCAATTCTAATTAGCTTTTAGAAACATAACAACAAAGAAAACCTTAAGCATTCACACAAGTTGACACAAGTATTTAACATGGAAACCCAATATGGGAAAAACCACCAGTAACATGCTACCAAGTTTTTACTCTTCTAAAGTGTTGCCCTGTGAGGAGCCAACCCTGTTAAAGGTTACAATAACACGCTGCTAGGTGTGACCTGGTTAAACTATTTAATCACCCTGTCAACATTGGCCTTGTTAGAGGACTTAGAACATTCCACCCAAATGTCACCTTGTTAGAGGATTTATACAAGTGAATGTTAAGTTAACCTGGTTAAACCTTGTTAAAGGATTTAACTGATACAATGGTAAGAAAGTAATCAGAAGTTGTGATCTGGTACATACAACTTACTTTGCAATTCAAATCCAATTACAGCTCTGATGTTAACTTACTGGATAGCCCGCATTTTCATTTCAACCTTCTCATCTGCTTGGAAATCCATCAAGAAATCACACATGCAAATTTCTACTTCTTCCTTTTTGCCTTTTCTGCTAGATCATGCTAAATAGTAAATCAACTATGCAAACCTCTTGCACACACATACACTCTTCCACACACAATGAATAACCCCTTGAGGTTATCATATATCTCTCTGTCTAGGTCAGATAAATATTTTGCCGCTTAAACAAGATAGTAGATCTTAGGTCAAGTCAAATCCAACGGATCATTCTATCTTTGCATTACATTTACTTCTCCAATGTAGTCTCTAATTAAATCTTGAAGCCATGCATTAATTATGGTTACCCATACATTAAATGACATGGATCAATCTTTAATTAACATTATATATCCCAATAAAATTAACTAAGTCAGCCAGAGATCTCAAATCTCATCATTAAACCAATTACGGTAAGTCGACCAACATCACTGTTTCCACTTGGAAATTTCAATGGTGCTCGGCATGGAGAAACTTTTGCTCATCACAAGAAACTTTACTCGGCACAAGAAAATTTTCTCGCCATAAGAAAATTTGCTTGGTACAAGCCAAACTTGCTCGGCACAGAGTAGCCAGAAAAATTGTCTTTGAAAGATAAACAACTAATTATTTTTCCAGAGTGCCAACTGATCAAATACCCTTTTAGTTGCTTTAATTCAACCATTCACTTGGTCTTCTTGTTAAACCTTCTTCATCAACAATAGATATGGTACTCAAACAGATAACAATAGTCTCACCAGTAAAGGTTTGATAGCAATGACAAAATAATAATTGCTTGCATTGTAACTTTCCAACAATCTCCCTCTTTGGCATTGATGGCAACACAAAATATTAAAACAATGATTTAACAAGCATAGTTACCAACCAATCCAAAAATTCACTTGTGTTCCTTGATATGAACAAATTTTCATT
>MU224008.1:412617-431022 GCA_018584345.1 Thuja plicata
CTTATAAAATACAAATTAAACCATTAACACACATACATAATCAATCGTCACATTACAAAAGAAAATACAATACAACGAGGTCGCACTCTCTTGCTAGAGTCAACCTTGGCTTTACGGATTGCACTTGGTCCAATGTTGTTTCCCCGAATTAAACCATGGCCATAATCCTGCATGCTCAAACTCGATGTCAGTACATTATAAAAACCATTTATATTAATAAACACTTCAACATAAAATGATAGCATCAATATACATGTGCATAAGTTTATATCATATAAAATTACATATTTGCAGAGCCAAGCGTTAGCATCATAAACTCGAACCATGATTTCATTAATGAATATAATATTAAAGATAACAGGACAAAACTGAATACATATATCATGCAAAAATCCAGGTATCAAAATAAGCATGTGTATAGATATAAAGAGTGTGGTAACTGTGATCATCAACAAAACCTGTAACAACTACTCATAAAGTCCAAAAGACGTCAAGCATAAACCATAATGTCAATACTCAAAATATCATCCTGATGAGTCAAGTGTCAAAACGAAAGTCAAACTAGGACAGGTCAGGGTAGGACCTCACAAATGTATATGTAGAGCTCAAAATAGAGCAGCAAATGACTCCATTCTCTCTGATGGAACTATTTATAGATGCGTATCCAATGTGTGACTCATGTGGTCTTTTGCACAATGAACTACTTTCGTAGAATTACATAGTCTTCCTCCTACCTGGTGAAACAGAGGCACACCTCCTTAATAGTGTTGATGACTTCCAATTAGATGTAGTGTTTATATGTGACACATAGATGATACACAGAGCAATTCATCAGGTCATTGGTGAGCATATCCTTGTGCCAAGATCCAAGTAGGTCTCATTCCCATCCCAAATTGTTTCAATTTTCTTATCCAACTCCAAGGATTTTCTCCATTCCGTGGACTTATTGATGCTTATAGCCAACAAGGTAATATGACCATAGTATATTAGGGATAATCAACTTATGCTTTCAATTCATAAGTATAATTTGTGGTCCGAGTGTGCTCTAGTGGGTGGCTTGTTCTCCCAACACCAGCTACTAGCTAAGAAAGAATGTATGCTGGTGTATGATAGCATCAAGAAGACGCTAGAGAAATAGGGCTTTCGCTCTTTGAAGAATACATTGCAGGTTGTGGGTCAGATGTTGGAAAAGGAAGTCAAGTTAAACATCAAACACACAGTATAGACCATGCTCGACAGAATATGCTTGACATCGTGGGCTCTCCTAATATTTCTTTGAGGACACTCATCTGTGCTTCAGATCATGCAATGAGAATAGAGACTTCTATAATTCCAACCAATGTGCTAGATCTTAATCTATCCTCTTTTTTGGGACCACATCCAAATGAGGGCTTTGTTTTGTAGGGGTTTTTGCAAGAGAAGAGTGTAGAAAAAATGGATGGCTAGGATATCGATGTTCCCATTGCTCCCCTAGTAGGCTAGGGACATGCTTGGTGTATTGATCATGGGAATATGGTTCCCCTGCAAACTAAATCAAAAGCCATGGAAGAATAGTGTGAGTATGTTGGGTCTTGCTTCTTCTGGATGGAATTTTGGCATGTATTCGGTCATAAAAATTAGCATGTAGATTCCCTTTTGGGTATTTGACACATATTTTTGAACTAGAGAGCTTAAGTGTTTATCAGAGTTTAGCTCATCTCTATTTTGTAATAGACTCATATAGGATTTTATATTATGCAAAAATACTTGTAATAGGCTATGATTCTGGGTTTTCTTGATTGATTCTTTCCCAGATGAGCCTTCAAATCAGTTTATAAATTAATAAATATATATAGTGGCTAGTCCACTCTTGTTTTAAAAAAAGAAAAAAAAATTCTTATTTTTGTGACGTAACAAAATAGGGAAACTTAATTAAGCTTTCTGATTACAAATATATAATATGTGTCTGAGTTGAGCCATCAGAGTTCACCGAGGCAGATAGACTTGGAACAATAATCTATGATTCGTTTTGAGAGATCCACGATTTGAAGAATCTCCTGATATAAAAGAACAATCCTTTTTTTAAGTAAATAGTAACTAAAAAGTATCATATGAGGGGAGAAAATAAAATATAGAGAAGATGCATATTCTCGAAAACATTTTTTTACAATAAAGAAACAACAACACTATATTGTAGTGAGATAGTCAATTATAATTTATAAAAATTGATTAAATAAATATTAGTGCATTGTATGCGTTTTAATTGTTCGTTGAAAAAAAAACATAAGTTTGGTTGTTACTTAAAATTTGTTTAAGATTTTTGTTCTTAAATTAGATAGATATTTGTTAATAGCTTTTATGGACATTCACACATGCACCTATTGAACAAAAGAAAAATAAGTCACATTCTTGGAATTATTTTCATATACGTTAGAAACGATTTTGATGTCACCCTTTTTAATTAATATGGTCATGCCTTTAATTACGCACTACTTTTTTTCAATTAAATATTCAAGATGTCAATTTATTAGAGTATTGTACAAAAAATACAGGCAAACCTATTAGAGATAAAAAAAAAAAAGTACAGTATAAGTAAAAATGATCTATAACATATATGAATCAATACTAATGTCAACATGTCAACATACTTAGTTTATGTACAATTGTTATATTCAACTTTAAATTAATGTGGGATTTTCTTTGAACATTACAATTATACTATTTTTTCAGAGCTATAATTCATCAATTTTGATCATTTGTTTGTTATTATTAAAATGACGTAATGCATACATTTACATAACAGTTTTTAGAATAAAATATTGTTTCTTAAAATACTCGCATTGAAAGCTTGGACACATGTCTCTCAAGCAAAATCATTCATTGAAATAATAAAAATACTTAGTTATTCTAGTCAGAGTCACTATCATCTTCATAGTGAACCACATTTTATGGAATCAAGTCTTCATTTGTGGGGTTTAGTATGTAAAACCAATAAAGATACTCATAGGTACGTCATCATAGATACCAAGTGCTTGTATCTTCACACAATGTTGGATAAATTTCACAAGTTGTATGTGTCCATGTCAGTATTTGTTCAGTTACAATTTTTCTTACCTGTTCAATAAATGGTAGAGTTAAAAAAATTCCCTGAGGTCAACATCCTTCAACCACATGTTGATTCCATGATGTTTCTCTTATCCCAGCAAATTGTAAACAAAATAATTGACCATGATAGTGCATATTTGACAGACCTTAAGTACTAATTTATGGTGCTTTAAGCATTATTTTTAACCAAAGAGGGGCATAATCATCTGTTTTAGTCAGAAAAGTTGCTTTTTGTAACCAAAGCTCTGTTGGAACAAAGTACAAATTTTCATTGGATCACACGATTCAAAACAAACCAATTCTAAAAAAATGGACCTTTGTAGAAATGATTGAAATTTCTAAGAGATGGTGGTTGAAACGTAAGTAGATTTGTTTCCTGGAGATGCCTTTTTGAAGATAAATAATTTGTTCTTTCTTCTCTATGAGTTCTTGGAAGATCAATATGATCATACAAGTCATCAAATGTAATTGTTCTTTGTCTGAACATATTTGTTTTCTTCAAATATATGGAAATAAAATGATTATAAAACAATAGATAGAATTTTTTATGTTTTCATTTTCTTTTAATGCAAAAGATTACACGTGATCATAAATTTAAAGATCTTAATATAGAATCCTTGAATCATGTTTTTTGAGAAAATCCTCTTAATTAGAAATTATAAATACCCCAATATAATGAATAGAGAAAACAATGTTGTTTTTTCATGATGAAAAAATAAAATTATTATTTAAAAAAATTCATGATACCTACTAAATTACATTCTAAAAGAATGTTTATCAACAAATGGATTTTGTTTTACTAATCTTATTTGGTCCTTATTCTATTCAAATTTATTGTGATATTTGTTGAAAATTGTAACATGAACTATTTTACAATGCTTTAAGCCTTATTTCTTCTACTTTTCTTTTTTCAAGTTGTTTTTCCTTTTCTCATTTTCTCATAGTGATCATAAGAAAATGGTGGAATTATTCTCAATCCTTGAAATGACTTTACACGAGAAAATGCAACAAATGTCAATCATGTTCTTTCAGTTGGTCCTATATCAATTGTTTCTTTTTGTAGCGTCAAACCCTAAGATTTGTGTATTGTCAATGCCCAAGCCAGTCTTAATGGTATTTGAGTTGTACAACCTCTGGGTAAACCCACAATAGTGGGTTACACTTTTTTACCTAAACGGACATTGAAGTCTACATTTTGAAAACAACTTTTAGATTCAGATGCATATTGTCGTTAAAATGTTTGAAATTGGAAGATGAAGTAAACCAGAGTCTTTTAGGATTTTTTGCCTAGATTCTAAATATATAGTTTTCTTTTTATTTTGAATTGATTTGAATGTTTTTTTTTTCCTCCCACGAAAAACTGCTATGTTGCTGAAAACGTCATTTTCAAAAAGTTACATTGACTTCATAGAGCATAACTTTTTTTCTAAAATAGATATCAATGTGATTCTTTCAAATTTTGTTTTGTGACATCCATACAGAGGGCATGCAATTGGTTTGACAATTTTATCATGATTATTTCATATTTTAAGAATGTTTGAAGTAGAGTAAACCGCAATTTTGACATACCTTGACTGCATAGCTTATAACTTATTGTGTATTTATCAAAATTCAATTTTTTTTTTTGATATAAAGTAGACTTGAAGCCAAAGGGAACTATTATTTTTCAAATTTTTTTCTCTTTTCTACTATTTTTCATTGAACGTCAAACTTGGAGGTTTATATTGGATAAAAAACCTGCATTCGATGCACGTCAAAAAACATAGACCTAATTAATTCAAAAATTGTCAAATCTATATTCTTTAGAAAAATTGTTCAAAGTACTTGTGTGATGCAAAATTATGTCTCTTTATTCTTCCATTTGAGCCCCGAAGTCCTGAAAACTGCAGATTTCTGTTAGCCTCTACAAATGGCCTCTAATTAGAGGGTTTCGATAGAAAGTAGTTTCGATCGAAACTAATTTGTATCGAAAGTAATTTCTTAGTTTAACATGGGTATGGGTAAAAAACCCAGTAAAATATTCACTAGTTTTGATTGAAACTAACCAAAAAAGGTAGTTTTGATCGAAACAATCAGGTACTTTCTATCGAAAGTACCTGACTAAATCGTCCCACCTCACGAATTTTGGAGGAATTGCTTCCTCCGAAAAAGTGTAACCCACTATTGTGGGTTCACCCCTCTTTGTGCTGCACTAATAGGTAATATTTTTGAATTCTCTTCATTGAATGGGAATCTAGAGTCCATGTCAAATTTCACCATGACATACAATGGTAGTTCTGGTGGCACACTTCTAGGTTAGTATACTATTTCCTGTACATAACCCAAAGCACCATTTAAAAGGCTTGCTTCTATCCAGAGATTAGAAGTTAACATAACTCTTGCATTTTTGGAGATTAAAAATTCAATATCAAGCTCATCAAGAGAATTTTCTTCAACTCCACTAACATTTGAAACTTTTGTTGCTACAATATGTGCAACATGTTGTCTCAGAGAATGTAATTTATTTTGATTATGATTGTGAACATTATCATTAGTAAAAAATAACTGAATATTATTCTCAAAATCATCATTTTCCATGGTAGTTATGTTGGTAGTGGTTCTTGAAATCAACAATCCAATCATTAATAGTTGGTTGTGTATCTCTAAGATTTGTCAGTAAATGATGAAACTATCTTTGTACAAAATCCTCTCCATCTTATCTAAAAACCTTTTCCAATGTGACAACCTTTGTAAAGTCTTCCCATAGTATCTTTTCTCTTCTTTTGCTGTCATATGTTGCCTTGTCTCTCACTGAAGGGAGTTGTCTGAGGTCACCAACTAAAATAATTTGAAATCCCTAAAATAACACCAACACAAAATTGAGAATGTTTTAGACTACTAATATATTATTTTACTAAACCAATTCATATACAATAAATTTTGATTTATATACAATATTTCATTTTAAATGAATGTACACCTACAAATTTGAGGTTAGCATTTTGAGGAAATGCTTTGCGAAGTTGGGAGTCTATATTTTCTAGGAACTTCTCACAAATGAAGCTCATTTCATCAATCAATATATATCACATATGACTCATTTCTTCTTGAAAGTTTGTGAAACGCGTTCCTTCCAATGGAGAAAATTTGTTTATTGGGATTTTTAACTTTGAATGTATTTTTGATCCACCAGTATTGAATGCAGATACTCCTGTTGGCGCTAGGAGTAGAAGTGGAGACTGATTAGGCATTGCCGCGTGTTTGAGATTTTCATAGATCACGCCAATCAGATATAATTTTCCTGTACCCGTTTTTCCCTGAATTATCATATAAAGGGGCATCACATTTTCACCCCCACGATAGTGGAACATAATTATATTTAAATGCTTTTTTTCTATTTTTCATTGAGACTATTGTAATTGATGTGTTGTTGTGAGTTAATATTTAGAAGGCATCCTTTTTCTCTCATTATTTTGACAAAATTGCTTTCTTCTACAATGTATTCATTAGACTTGTATGAATTTGACCAATTTGATTCTCTATCCATATCCCTTCATCCCAGAATATCAGTTTCAGAAACTTCCATTGCATTTCCTTGATGAAACCATGAAATGATTTCCCATTCATGCCTTGTATTGTTTCCTTGACCAATTTTATTGTTTTCTCTTTCTGAATGAGACGAGGTGTTGTCACCATATTCTACATCCACATTTCGTTCGACATGCCATGGATGATAATCCAATGACTCTCAAATTGAGATTATGGTATCACTATTATCACCAATATCTAGAGCAATGTCATAAAATGGTTTGTAGAGGAGAAATTATGATGATCAGAATTCAATAAATTTTTCTGACTCATGTGATTGAAAATATACAAACCTTGGGTAAACCCTAGCAATAGCATCCTTCTTCCTGTGTTCCCATTTGTTATCTTTTTTCTGATTCTTGTAATATATACATGATTTAGATGCATCAATCAAAGGGATATCTTCCATAGACAAGGATCTCTTTCTATATAAATTGATGAATGATCATGAGTGATCTTCACTTCCATCTTCATTATTTATACTTACAAGTTTGCATATTTTGTGGGAAACATTGAGACTAATAAAATTGTCTGCTGCTTTCAACCAATGGGAGTTCCACGAGAATGTGACATGTTTCTTGAGATCAAACATCTCTTTCAATAATTGTTTCAGTTAAAATTTTCTTGTACACCTTTGAGGATAAATCTTCTAGATTTCCTATATTGGCCAAATTCATTAGCATTTGATGGTATGTTTTATAACTTCTATCTTGTTTCGCTACATATTTTTCAATGTATCTAATAGCTGCGTGCTTTGATAAAATAGGTTGTCAATCAATATTAGCTCTCCAAAATTATAATATATAACGATTATGTGAGTTCACTCTTTCATCATTCCTTGTAACCTCAAATTTCTTCTCATTAGTTTCTATGTCTTCATATAATTTAGATCCCTCTAGATATAAAGGCCAAGGGGAATTGTACGTAAAACTTATATATAAATAAATTATATATTTCGGAAAAAATATATTAACATATAATATGTATACAAAATATGTTTCAACAAATTCTAACCTGCAATTATTTTGTCCTTTTTTCCCTTAAACATGCACCCTCTTTACATATAGTATGTCTTTCCACATTTTTAAGTATTTGATCATTATCTCGATCAATATCCATCTCTAAAAGTTGTCTTGTATTTTTCAAACATGGGTGTTCAGAGAAATTTTGAAAGTCGTATAAAAAAATTAATCCAAACATAAAAAATGGTAGAATTCACAGTTAAATAGTTTTCTATCAAAGAAAACACTATTTTTAAAATCATTACAAATTTACCTGCATGTTATGTTGCAGAACATTTGCTCTTGGATTCCATGCATGGAAAATTTGGTGGAAAAATCGGCCAACAAATTTCACCTCTTCTTCATTATTCCAATCTATAGAATCCATATTTGGATCTCCATGAAGCCATAAAAACCCATGCACATGTGGCGATCCTCTGTTTTTCCATGCATATCTTAACCAAAAGTCCTTAACATTCAAACCTTTCTCTAAAATTTGTTTTAGAAACATTGTGTGTCTGAGATGCATGTAGTGAGCGACTATGTGAGGGTAGTCAATAACATTTTGTCTCCTCCACTTTTGAGCTTCGTTAGGGTTTGTGTTAATCCCTAAGTTTTGATGATGATTAGTGACCTGCACTTATTCATTTACTTAGGAAGTTTTAGCTGGTTATCACTATGGCCGAGATAAACATTCAAGGCCGAGCAACATTGTCGAGCAAGTTTTAGGTTGTTGAGTTACATCATGCCGAGCAGAGTAGAATATTAAGTGTCGAGCGATAGAGATGTTAAGTTCCAAGACAAATAGTTTTTGAATACATGTCAGGATTGATTCAAACTTTGATGTAAAAGGTTTAGGCCAACTTGTATGAGATTTGGGCCAACATTTGTACACATTTAATATTTGTCTACTGAGTTAATTACGCATTTAATTGTTTTATACTATGCATGGCATGGAGCTAATCAAGAAATTAGAATGCATTGGTAGCATAAATTATAGATCTTGATCGTTGATCTAGATCTCGCTGCCAAATCTGAAAAGACATAAAATTGCTTCTAACCCTAGAAAGTGTGTGTGAGAGATATACAGTTTGGAAGAGAAGGGTTGTTGTTCATGAAAGATGAACAGTAAGTCATTTTGAGTAGAAGCCTAGATCAAGAAGAATGACAGAGTAGTGAAAAGAAGAGTAAAGACATATTAGATTGTGAGATCACAGAAGGTATTGGAAAGAGTAGATCCATCATCAACATCTGAGTGCATAACGAAGGATCACTACTTGAAACATTGTAACATGTGTATCAAGTGAAATCTCTTAACAAAGTGGTTTTAGTAGACCCTTTTAAATCTCTTAGCCGAGTGCTAACTTTATTGTAAGTTGAAATGCTTTAACAAGGTAGACTATAATGATCTTTAGTTCTTAACCAAACAGACCTTTAACTAGGTAGATTGCATGTTGCAATCAAACTCTTGTAGCCCTAACAAGTACACTTTATTACTATAGTGTGCCTATTTGGGTTTCTGGGTTACCAAAATTCTATGTTATGAGCTATACATTTCATGTTATTAATGCTATCTGATGTTAGGTTAAATTCATATATGTATGAATGTGGAATAATTTATTTTAAGTGGTTAAGTTTTAAGATCTGATTCACCTCCCCCCTCTTAGTATCTTGCTTTCCCCATTATTGTA
This sequence comes from Thuja plicata, assembly GCA_018584345.1. NCBI lineage: Eukaryota > Viridiplantae > Streptophyta > Pinopsida > Cupressales > Cupressaceae > Thuja > Thuja plicata. The sequence continues at coordinate 421,961 of MU224008.1, forward strand.
CTTCTAGAAATTGGTATCAGAGTGTAGTTCACCTACAAAAATATTTTAATCATCTTGTGAGTGTAGATCTTGAGATGGAGGTTTACAAGTTGGGTAAAGTCATTGAGAATCAGAAGATTGAGATTTAGCTAGCATTACATTAGCTTGAGATAGCAAGAGAGGAATTGAAGAAATCATTGACAGCTAGGAAATATTTGGCCAAACAAATGAATGATACTCGTTACCAATAAGATGACACTACAAGTCTATTTAAGAATGGAGATTCTACTAAGAGCGATGCAGCAATTGCAGATCTACTTGAAAAGAACAATGCACTATGTGAAGAAGTCAAAAACTTGAAAAGAGAACAAGAAATGCAAACAGTAAGACTATGTGAAGTAGTGGAACATAAGAAGAAAGATGAAGATGACAAAGATATGGTAGAAGAAGATAAAAGAGTGATAACTATCAGAATTGATGAAAGGACACATGATGTGCAAATGATGACAATCAATCAGGTTGACATGGAAAATCAGCTGCTACTTGCAAATCAGGAGATTAGTAGGAAAGATATGGAAATGATGAATCTGAGATCTGAGAAAAATGAATTGAAAGATGATTTGAGATCTGAGAAGGAACTGAATGAAAGGTTGAATAAACCTAATGAAGCTTTAACTCATTTTGAGAATCTTATGGAAGCATCAATGAGGTCAAAGGATTCTTCTGGATTATGTCACACTGAACCAAAGACATCTATTGAGAAAGGAGAATCATCTAAGAATGGTGAAAGGAGGAATGCAAAGACAAAGAAAAACAAGACTTTTATCCACCACTGTGGAAAAACAGGTCATACAGAAAACAATTGCTGAAGAAAGAAAGGTAAGTCCAATCCTAAACCTAAGTTCAATGGTTACTATTTTAATTGCAAAAAATTTGGACATAAAGCACATGAATGTTGGGCTGAACCAAGTGATGCACTTCCCAAGCCAAGATTTAATGGTTATTGTTAGAAGTGTTAGAAACATGGTCATAAAGTACAAGACTGTAGATCCAATGCTAAACAACAATGGACATCAAAGACACAAAAAAAAGAATCTAGGAAAGCAAACACTTACAATTGAGATTAAGAATATGGACATGCACCTAAAGATTGCTTATAGACACATTTCAAAGGGAAATATAAGAGTTGGATTAATGGAAGATTAATCTGTTTTAGTTGTTTGAAGATAGGTCACACTAAGAGAGACTATAGGACAAGAGTTCCTGCTCCTACTATTGAAGAAATAAGAGCACAGATGAAAAAGACATGGGTAAGGAAAACAAAGTCGAGCAGCAGTGAATCCACTAAAGCCAAGGTCACCCAATCCAATGCATCAGATGATCACACCATCTCTAACTGATCAATAGTGGTATGTAAGGAACTGCATTTAATTTCAAATCTTACATCAGTTCCTAATATGTAAATGTGCCAAAGTCGATATTTGCATATGTTAAGATGCATTGGGACATGTTTGTGATAAGTGCCAAGAAGAGTTATCTAGACTATAGGTGCCGAGTTGGTTGGCCGAGTAAGTTGTGTGATGACCAAGTATGGTAAGCTGAGTGATATGAAAGTTGTGTTAGTCAGCCAATGACAGATGGCTTGCACTAACCTAACGGGTAGAATATTTATTGCTTACCTATCTTGACCTTTCGAGTCTATATAAGGACGAACAATTTATTCTTCATTTTACCTTGCAATTTTCAGCATTCACAAAGTGATCGAAGAAGTTGCAGAATTGATCTTAGTAAAGTTTGTTTTGATAATTTTATTAGCATGCAATTGAAAACCCTAAGTTGAAACAATGCGAAGTGTTACTTGCCGAGGTACCCTCTTTTTCATTCAAAAACCCTAATTTTAGAGATTATGGCTGCAATTTATTCCGCACCAGTCAAAGGAATGGAGGAGGAGCTGAAACAAATTAAGCTAGTAAGGAGTGATGCATGTGCACCACCAAAATTTTGAGCCATTCCTGAAAGTGCAATTTTAAGTGATCGGAATGAAGCCCTCTCATCAATCCCACGAAAGGTACTTATGATCCACAATGTTAGATCTTGTTACATGGTTAAAATTGGTGAAGTAGGTGATAATGAATTAAGAAAATCCTACAACAAGCTATGTGAAAATGGAATTCTAAAAGATGAATTCAAGCATTTAACCGACAAAGGATTAACTCGTGCCCTAGATTTTCTGCCAAACTTCAAGGATGAATGGATCAAGGTTGTTCTAAGCCGAGTTCATAATATGCATATGTGGTTGGACAATGGAACAGTTAGGATCACAAAATTTATTATTCATCGAGTAACTGGATATCCTGTTATCAGTGGTAAACGAACAATGAGAGATCAAAGTAAAGAAGAGATAGAGCCTAACACTGGAGCTGTCTAGAAAAATAGAGGTATGACTATCTCTACAATTGAAGATTTAGAACTTGACTTTGTTCTATTAGTTGAGCCAACATAGTGTTCCCTACATAGCCGTGAACCAAGTGTGGAAGATAGTCAAGAAGAATCACACCTACGACCTTGCCGAGCTGCAATTGACACAACTAGTTGAGAACTTACTATCAACGAGAAAAGCTAAAAGCTCATCACGTAAGTTTGGCTCTTTACTAGTCTATATATTCTTCTATGTATAGAAGTCATTTCCTACACTGGGAAATATTTTTTGGAAAAAGGATAGACCAATTACTGTACAGATTAGTGAATGTATTCAGAAATTAGGAAATAATTTCAATAGTATTATGGGAAACTACTTTGCGAAATTCAAAAAGAGAATGAGGCTAAGGACCAAAATTCCTAATTCACTTGTGGAAAAGCACTATGAAGAAATATGTTTCCTAGTTGATACAGATTACACTTACATTTAGGCTATGACACCTAGGGTATCATGGCTAGAGCCATTTCCCTATGAAGTTAACATTGATGAAACTGCACCTCTAGACATATCTACTGGACAAGGAGAAGATGTATCTGAAGAACAAGAAGTAGAAGTTAGTGAATCTAAAAAAGAGATTATTGTTATGGCAAAAGGAAAGTAACTAGCAGTAGCCAAGGTAACCAAGCCAAGTAAAGAAAAACCTAGGGTTACCCCTCCCATTGTAAATCATCCAAGGACAAGGGCATCTGCTGCAAAATCACCAGTAGAGAAAACAAAAGTTTATGTAAAGAAGGTTGGAGAGAGTAGTTCTGGATCGAAGGCAAAATTTGCAACAAAGGTTGCATCGAGCCTACATGTTAAGAGACCAAGAAGGAAAGTGCATTTGGATCCAGAAAGTGAGGAAGAAAAAAGTGAAACTGATGAGCCCAGCAACATACCAATAACACCATTAAAGAGACCCTCAAATATTAATGAGGTATGTGATAATTTGAGAAATTTTGTAGGGTTATTTGGTTTTAAGTTTATTAAGTATGAAAAATTGAAGGTAGAAGATAAGCATAAAGTTTAGGAAGCTCTTCTAGATATGATGTGTAATTTCAAGTTAACTCCTATAGAGATAGGAAACAATGTGTTGAGTGAGTTATATGAGTTTCTATCTGGAAAATGGGAATTTGCACTCACAACTAAGAGACAGATAAGAGAAGGCACATTAGCTCAAGTCATTCCTGAGATGAATAAGAAATAGAGAGAAAATTTTGTTGAATAGTATAAGCATAAATTCAAACCTAAACAAAGAGGTTATGCTATTTTGAAAAATGATATTGAAGGTATAGTACAATAGAGTACTAGGATTTGGAAGGAAATCTTAGGATTGATTGCTCCAAAAGAGAAAAATACTGATGAAGGAACATCTGAGCCAAAGGCTAAAGAAATTGAATCCACCCCTGTACCACATAAATCAATAGTTCAAATTTCTACTGAGCCTAACAAGAATGGAGGAGAAGCACAAGAAAAAACAGAGACAATTAACACTGTTGATCTGACAATTGATAGTCTAATTGATGTGACAATTGATGACTCTAGAAATTTGGATGTCAAGGGTCAGGATGAGCCAAGGGACTCAACTATAGAATCACCTATTAAGCAAACTGAGGATGAAGGAGAGAAGAGTACAAAAGAAGATAAAGAGAGAACTCAAAAGGAACCTAAGGATAAAGATTCTCAAAAAGAAGTAGAAAAGGAGAAAACAAATGAACAAGAGGTAATTACACAACATTCACCTATTTTAGAGGTTGTGAAATAATTTCTAGATAGTAGTGAGGAGATAAGGAGTATTAACAATGAGCCTAAAGAATAAGAGGCAATGCAAGTGTTGGTTGATCTACCACACTCTGCATCATCAACTCCCATTGGACTTAAAGCAGGAGGCATGTATGATCAGTAGGTAATTTTGATTGAATTGAAAGATGCAATGGTGACTACTACTAAAATTGGAAAATGTATTGTAGAAACAAAGCCGAGCAGTACCTCACCTAAATTTAAGAGGAGGAAAGTTATGAGGAAGAAGTCTCTGATTCTTGATGTCACATTAGATGAAGTTATTGTGATTCCAGCATGGGATCCCAATGTTTTGTCTTATGAACAGATTGAGACTCTTCAAGAGCTACTCAAGAGAAAGAAAAGACAGGAGGAAATGAAAAGAGAGAAGAAGCAAAAGCAAGTGTTACATTATATCAAAGACATATTTGTAAAAGCTCTTGACATGGAAGATGAAAACTCTCCAGCTCCTATTCTTGAATAGTTAGTTCATATTGTGCAAAAGGTAAATGATGACAACATTGAAGCCAATGAAAAGCTATTGCAATTGTCCAAGAGGAAATTCAAGAACAAAGTACTAGCAAAAATCTCAAGAGAAATTGTGGTAAAACATGTTGAACTTTCTTCTCTTGTAGGAATTTTGGAGGAAGTTGCAACTAATGTTTATTCTTTGTATAAGAAGTTATGTGATGTTGAATTCTTCACAAAGGATAATCTACAGGCCTTAGATAAATTGAAATTAGACATAAAGTCAACTAGAAGTTCACTGATTATGGATGCTAGCACTAGCTCCTTACATGTTAGTAGATTGACTCATGCACAAAGGAGGATAGCCAAGATCATGGTTGAAGATGATTGGATTAGGACCAAACTGATTACTATTCATATAAGCCTGATACCTCATCTGGAGGTCATTTAGAAATAACTTTCATCTGCAAATGAATTGGTTAAGAGAGATTCTCATCTCTCCTCTACGGAAAGTTTAGTAAGTCTAGTTGTCGGGCTAGAAGTCAAAATAGAGGTTATGAAGTTTGTTAAGGACACTTGGGACACTTCATTTACGTCCACCTTACAACTTCATAAATAGTTTTTGGACAAGTATAACTTGACCCCATCTTCAATTAGTGACAAAAACAAGGGGGAATCTAATAGGATTGTCAAGGATACAGCATAAGGAGATCAGTACAAGGTATCAATGTAAATATTTTTTTTGAAGGCATGTATACTTTGTATACTTTGTAAATTTTTGGTATGTAGTATGAATTACATTCCTAGGGGGACTACATTGTGTACTTAGGCAACATTTTTCATGGAATGAATGGAAATGATAAGTGTGTTTTTTCCACTAATATCAAAGGGGGAGATTGTTAATCCCTAAGTTTTGTTGATGATTAGTGACCTACACTTAGTCATTTACTTAGGAATTTTTAATTGGTTATCATTATGGCTGAGATAAACATTCAAGGCCGAGCAACATTGCTGAGCAATTTTTAGGTCACCAAGTTACATCATGTCGAGCCAACTAGAATATTAAATGCCTAGCAACAAAGATGTTAAGTGTCGAGTAAAACAGTTTTTGCATACATGTCAGGATTGATTCAAACTTTGATGTAAAAGGTTTAGGCTGACTTGTATGACATTTGAGCTGACATTTGTATGCATTTAATATTTTTCTACTGAGTTAATTACACATTTAATTATTTTATACTATGCATGGCATGGAGACAATCACGAAATCAGAATGCATTGGACGCATAAATTATAGATCTTGAGCGTTGATCTAGATCTCGCTGCCAGATTCGAAAAGACATATAAGATTGCTTCTAACCCTAGAAAGTGTGTGTGAGACATATGCAATTTGGAAGAGAAGGATTCTTGTTCATGAAATATGAACAGTAAGTCATTTTGAGTAGAAGCCTAGATCAAGCAGAATGACAGAGCAGTGAAAAGAAGTGTAAACACATATCAGATTGTGAGATCATAGAAGGTATTGGAAAGAGCAGATCCATCATCAACATTTGAGTGCATAATGAAGGATCACTACTTGAAACATTCTAACATGTGTATTAGGTGAAATGTCTTAACAGAGTGGTTTTAGCAGGCCATTTTAAATCTCTTAGCCGAGTGCTTACTTTACTGTAAGTTGAAATCGTTTAACAAGGTAGATTGTAATGATCTTTAGTTCTTAACCGAATAGACCTTTAACCAGGTAGATTGCATGTTGCAATCAAACTCTTGTAGCCCTAACAGGCACACTTTATTGCTGCAGTAGTGAAGATTTTGTGGGTGTCATCCCCACCCTAGCTTTACCTATTTGGGTTTCTAGGTTACCAAAATTATTTGTTATGAGATATACATTTCATGTTATTAATTCTATCTAACGTTAGGTTAAATTCATATATGTATGAATGTGGAACAATTTGTTTTAAGTGGTTAAGTTTTAAGATCTGATTCACCCCCCTCTCGGTATCTTTCTTTCCCTGTTATTGTACTTCCAACAGTTTGTTGGTTTCATTCCTAGAATTAGTGCATGTAGGTTTGGCCAATACATATCAATCGTTCTTGCGGTGAAAATTACTATTGGCATCCCTATATGACTAAGCATATCACATAATTCACCCTAACATTTTGACCAATAAGACCTTGTACCTCTTAATGTTGTTCCAAATTTAATCAATTTATTAGCAAGGTGTGAATTTGGTATACATTCCATGTGCTCACGTAATTTATCTATGGTAATTGGTAATTCTTGAATGTTCCATTTTGCAAACACAACACTGGAATTTTGTGCTTGATGCCTCATTATCATGTTCATCATGTAATACCTAAATCTTATGTGTTTTACAAAATGGTTGTACCTATATCGAAGAATATGCTTTACATTTTCATGAAGGTGAACTCATCTTACTCGTGGTTCCAACCTGTCACATTTCCCATCTGGAAATTAGGTTGGAAAGTCCATATCAAGCAAATCTGGAGTTATATATTCATTCACTGGTGATGCACCAATTGATGGCCAATCAATCAATCTTTCAGGATCTTTACGGGGTTTGTTTACCCATGCATGAATGACTTCCATTTCCCTTTGAATATTTAGTGGTCATTTTTCCATTGATGTTGTGTGATTTATTATGCTTCCTTCTTCTTCCTCCACTATTGATTCTACAAAGACAAATTCTTGTTCCTTTGCATCAAACTCGACATGAATTATCTTCATCTAGTTGAAAATATTGTAATCACAATTTCTTTCCACATTGTCGAGAGCATGACTATCTATTGCAACATCTGGATAAAATTTATCATGTTCTATTTTGTACCTTAGTGCTCGATACACCCTATCTCTGTTGACTATAAAATTATAATTTGTACCCCGTTGATCCTTTTTTTGAACAACTATTATTGGAAACTCTTTAGTTGGATGTGGAAGAGTTTTATATATCTGTTCTATATTTTGTGGGAAACTTATTGTTTCCTTTATATTTATATTGACCGCCTTTTGCATGTGTCACCTACAAAATTGGACTTACATGTGCAATCAACATTTCCTCAACTTGAGTTAGATTTGCAAGTTCATCTGGTTGTGAACCTGGATCCATATTATTAAATACAAAAAACCTATAATTTCCTTTTTCTTTCATACATCTTGAACACAAAGGACCTTTTGTTGCTCGACTAACTTTTATTCCAAGATAACATTCCTGACACATGTAACACATATCTAGACGAACAAAGCTATCTAATTAATGTCAAAATAATAATTGCACCTTCTGAAAATTAGTTCCAAACATTTCATTACAACTTAGATGATTTTTTACATTGTGTTCACTTTGACACGGTTGCGAAGGAATGATAGGTAAAGACCGAGCAAATGGATTTCATTCTAGATGAATATTTAATTGAGTGAAGGCATTAATATTTTCACTCTCCAATTATTCTACCATTATTTCAACTCTTCTTCTAGCATTTCTTTCTCTCTCTTGTCAATTAGAGTTTTCAATTGCATTTCCCCTTTCTATAAAAATCATCTTTTCCTGTCACCTTCTTCTATATTCTCTTTGATATTCCATTTTATATTCCCTTTGATCATTAGAAATTTGAAAGTTCAAACTTCTAGTATGATTTTCTTTCCCATTTTCTATTTCAACTAGACTTCGCTATTCTTGAATTATCTGGATGCCTCTTGTACGCATATTCCCTTCAACTCTATTTTATTCCTATAACTCTTCTACCATTATTTGTGCTCTTCTAGCCCTTATTTACCTATCTTGCTAATTGCATTTTTCACACTGGTTGTCCCTTTCTATATCATTCATTTGTTCATGTTGTCTTCTTCTATATTCTCGTTCATATTCCCTTCTCTCATTAGCAGATTGAAAGTTCAAATGTCTCCGTGGAATAGCTACAAAATGAAGAGGAAATATGTTACAACTCATTTTCTTGACAATTTAAACTCTACATTTTGTAATTAGATTTAAACATTGCAAAAATTTATTCACCCAAAATGATTTTGGGTAAAGCAGCAAGAAATGTATGTGTGAAAAAAAATTATGAAATTTGTTTCTGAAACTTTTGTTTCTATTTTGAAAATTTCATGGAAATATTTTTTTCTCATCACATTTTTATATCTAGATTTCTCATTCTAATAAGTTGTTGAATTTTTATATTTTATGCCAATCATAAGTGAAATTTACAAATTGTAATATATTACTAAAGCAATTTCTTTTCAAAATTCTCAAACTGTTTATGTAGAATAAGAAGTTTAAACATTTGTGGACATATATGTCTATTTATTTTATAGATGTGGGATACTGAGCAGGTGCAATTATGTATAAAAACACTTATATAT